>PVKV010011778.1:9017-69017 GCA_004027835.1 Alouatta palliata | reverse complement strand
TTGCAGGAGTGAGGTGGTATTGCATTGCGGTTTTGATTTGCATTTCTTGATAATTAGTGATGTTGAGCATCTTCCACATGCTTGCTGGCCATTTGTGTATCTTCTCTTGAGACTTGCCTATGCCTGTCCTTAGCCCACTTTTTGATGGAATTGTTTGTTTTCTCGCTGACTGAGTTCTTTGTAGATTCTGGGTATTAGTTCTTTGTCAGATGTACAGATTGTGAAGACTTCCTCCCACTCTGTGGATTGCCTGTTAACTCTGCTGAGTATTTCCTTTGCTGTGCACACTACCATGCCAGGCTAATTATTTTTTACTTTTATTTTTTGTAGAGACAGGGTTTCATTATATTGCCCAGGCTGTTGATGAATAGTTCTAGTTAAGAGCTACTTATTAAAACCTGAGATTTTTCACTTTCTTCTAACAGGTTAATGTCTGGTCCCCCTTTCTCAGGAGAAGGGTTGAATTGTAAAGATTCGCATATAAAAATCAATTAATAAAAAAAAAAAGAAAGAAAAAAATAAAACCTGAGATTTTATCATATCTCCATTCAAACCTGAGATATAATGATTCTATGATTTCATATGATAAGGAACTCCCCTGAGGCAAGCTAGCCAGCTATTTGATTCCTCATTTTTCATTCAGGGAAACTGAGTCTCAGCAATTCAGTGACCTTCTCTAGTTTTGCCCACGCCCTAAGCCTGCAGTATTTCTCGTATTAGATGATCAAATCACTTTGGTGGTGTCCTGGATACGACCTATCTGGCAAGGCATTTCCTGTTAGCCACTACTCAGAGAACTCTTTTCTGTCAGAGGGCTGCTGAGGACATGCACAGAGCCTGGTATGCGTGGGCTTCCCCTCCAGGTCCTGTGGACCCTGCCTGTACTGCCCTATTCTGGCAGGGCTGGAATCAACCTGGAGTGCCTTCTAGCACAGCATGGAGCTCCCTCATCCTCTGGGGAGAAAAGGGGCTGGCCCAGCCATCCCCATTCCCCAGAGAAAAGGAAGCTTGCAGAAACAGTCCACTAATGCCCAAAACCAAGAAGTAGGAGGCTGAAACCAAATAACCTTCACTTTCAGAACAGTGACTGAAAATGAAACTTCAGAATTAGGATGGAGCCCTTGAAATTCATGGGACGATCTTCCTAGTCCATCTAAGGACCTGCCCATTTGTCTTAACTTTCAACTGGGAGATATACTGTATATATGAAACAAGGGTGTGTGTGTGTATATAAAATATGTACCACTTGAAGACCTAAGTAAAAGAAAAAGAATACATATGCACAGAGCACACAATCCAAGAAACAGAATATTACCAGAACTGTTAACATTCTCTCTGTCCCCGCTCCCCAAACAAGGATAATCACCTCCCTGATTCGGGGTTAAGCATTTCCTTTTGTCCTCATAGTCTTATTACACGTGTGCATCCCTAAGCAGTACACTGTTTAGTTCTGCCTGTTTTTCAACTTTGTATCGTTGGAATCACACCATATGTGTGCTCAGTACGTGGTGAGATGTATCCTTCATTGACGCAGATAGCTGGAGGTCATTTTCACTGCGGTACAGAGGCACTACAGGAATATACCTCGGTCTATTTACCTACTCCACTGTTATTTGATTGTTTCTAGTTTTTTCTATCATTAACAATGCTGCCAAGGAAACTCTTCTGAGAGTGGCTAGCCTTTTAAAATGCTCCTTTCAAACCAGTCCTCATCCTCCCTCCCTCAGGAGGTCTGGGTTTTGCCTCTGCACATAGCACAGGGTGGAAAACCCTGGCCTGTGGCTAAAGTACTGGGAGTTCTCTGCAACCAGAGCCACGATTCCCAGGATCCCATCCCTCTGCTCCCTGCCCCAGCCTCACTCACAGACGCCTGTCTCCTCTTCTGAACTTGAGATTCCACCTCCTACTTTACATAGATAAAACAATTGGCCTTTTAAGAGGCAGCCTGGATTTCTGAGTCACACCCCTCTCCCTGCTATCTCCCCCTTTTTCCCCAGGTAAAAGAGAACAGACTGCAATGAAAGGGCTCCATTGACAGGCTGCAGGGTGACAGCTATGGCAGAAAGGAGATGCAGGCCCTGCCTGGCCTGGAGGGTCAAAGGAAGTTCTCAGATGCCAGCCTTCGGGCCACAGCTCCTCACATGTGCCACACAGCAAGAGGAAGAAGAAGGGAAACCTACCCATGGGCAGAGCCAGTCACTTTTCCTTATCACATATATTATTCCATTTAAAGCTCACATAATTTGAAAGGTGGAAAAACAGTAACAGGCAACACCATTATTACACTTAGTGGACACAGACTATATGCCAGCTACTGTGCCACGTGCTCTATACACCTTTCTCAATGGGTCCTAACCCATTAGAGTGGCCATGAAGTCAATTCAGGGCATTAAGATCAGCATTTTTTTTTTTTGAGACAGAGTCTCACTTTGTCACCAGGCGCCAGGCTGAAGTGCAGTGGCGCAATCTTGGCTTACTGCACTTCCGCCTCCTGGGTTCAAGCAATTCTCCTGCCTCAGCCTCCTGAGTAGCTGGGACTACAGGTGCAAGCCACCACGTCCAGCTAATTTTTGTATTTTTAGTACAGATGGGGTTTCACCATATTGGCCAGGCTGGTCTTAATCTCCTTACCTTCTGATCCACCCACCTCGGCCTCCCAAAGTGCTGGGATTACAGGGTTGAGCCACTGCGCCCGGCCAAGACCAGCATTTTTAAAAAGGAAACCAGCTGGACATGGTGGCTCACTCCTGTAATCCTAGCACTCTGAGAGGCTGAGGCGGGCACATCACCTGAGGTCAAGAGTTGGAGACCAGCCTGACCAACATGGTGAAACCCTGTCTCTATTAAAAATACAAAAAATTAGCCGGGCATGGTGGCAGGTGCCTATAATCCCAGCTACTCGGGAGCTGAGGCAGGAAAATCGCTTGAACCTGGGAGGCGGAGGTTGCAGTGAGCCGAGATCACGCCACTACACTCCAGCCTGGGTGACACAGAGAGATTCTGTCTCAAAAATCAATAAATAAATAATTTTAAAAAATAAAAAAATAAACCAATAAGACTGAAACTAGATAGAAAATACTAAAGCATCCCATAGAGGATGGGCAAGTATCGTTCAAAGTCTCACTTCTGTTAGTGTCCATTAGTCCATGTATAATAGACCGTAATGTGAAACCTACCTCTCACTGTGGCCAGTGGCTAAAGACAGTTGTGAAAACTTCCTTATCTGTTTCATAACCATCCCACTGAGGTAAGTTCAGTTTCTAATCTAATTTAACAGAGAAAAGAACTGAAGCTACTTCCCCAACTTCATCTGTAGTACATGCCCCAGGCACCATCCCACCCCATCACTCCTGACATAACGGCCTCATTTCTGTTCCTCTTTCTGTCCCCAGAACACATGCTGTTCCTCAGCACAGAGCATTCTCCCTTCTTTGCATGGCTGTCTCCTTCCCATCCTTCAGGTCTCAGCCTGGGTGTGATCTCCACTGCAGACAGCCCTCCTGGAGCCCTGTTCTCAGTAGGCTCTCTCCTGCTCATGGCCACGCAGACATCTGCTTTCTTGTTTGCTATGTGCCTTCCCCACTAGAACTGCAAAGAGAGGGAGACATCTGTCATCTCCACCCACACAGATCTTGCTTCTACTAGAGTAGCTGGCACATAGCAGACACTTCACATTTGTTAAGTGAATAAATAAATGTCCCAAGTCCAGCCATGTGCGGTGGCTCACGCCTCTAATCCCAATACTTTGGGAAGTTGAAGTGGGTGGATCACCTGAGGTCGGGCGTTCGAGACCAGCCTGACCAACATGGAGAACCCATCTCTACTAAAAATACAAAATTATCTGAACATGGTGATGCATGCCTGTAATCCCAACTACTCAGGAGGCTGAGGCATGAGAATTGCTTGATCCCAGGAGGCGGAGGTTGTGGTGAGCCGAGATCGCACCATTGCACTGGACAACAAGAGCAAAAGTCTGTCTCAAAAAAAAAAAAAGTAAATGTCCCAAGTCCTCATGGTTAGCAAATGGCAAAGCCTGGATTCGCACCCAGGTCTGTCTGACCTGAGCCTTGTTCTCAGCGCTGTGGCTGTGCTAAAACTCAGAAACAGCATATTGCTGCCCCAGTGCACACCATGAGAAAGTGTGGGTGCCCCTAGCATGACTAACTACTAAAGCTCATGCTCTCTCCATTATGTCATTGGGGCGGACGTTGTGGCTGGCAGGGTGAGTGGCTCACAGGAGCAGCCTCTTGCTGTCAGCTGAGAACGTGGAGGGGATAAATGAATGAGGAGACGGCAAAAACTCCAGACTTGAAGAGAAAAAGAATGTTGCCAGTGACCAGAGAAATACCAGAAAAAATCAGCTGAGCCCAGGATTTCTACTGTGCCCAGGAGAGCGGCCAGCTCAGAAATGAGAGAGGGGGCGCCTCTAGGCAAACAGTATTCTGGGAAGGAGGTCTGGAGAAGCAGCCAGAGACAGCAGCCAAAGGAGCAACCATGCAGGGGGACAGAGGGCTGAGGCTGCAGAGCTGCACATTCAGGGCCCTTGGGGTGAGCAGCATTGAGTTGATTCTGAGGCTGGGACCGGAGGGGGAGGTCCCAGGCTCTGACTTGGCTGACTGTCCCACAAAGGGGACAGCTGGAGCAGGCCACAGGACTATTTTGCCAATGCTGCCACCTTGTGGCCATAGAATGCCCAGCCCACGAAAAACAAATGTACACATAGGTCAGTTTGTGGGTTCATTCTTCGTTTAGTGAAAGTGCCTAATGTGAGTGACATGGGTCCAACCTTCAAGGACCTCAGCCCCTTATATCCAGGCAGTGACCGAACTCTCCTCTTTTCACCTCCCTCTTTTCATAACTTGTGTCCCCACCCCCAACTCCAAACAGGACTGTGAGGGCACGCATGGTATCTTACTCATCTCTAAAGCTACAGTACACAGCATAGGGCCTGGCACAAGAGACTAATAATAGCAGCCACTAGTTAATATGTGCTAAGTGCTTTTAAGTACATTAGCACACTGGATTCTTCAAATGCACTTCCAAATGGAGATGCCAAGGCAGGGTTTATTTCAACACGAGCCTGGAGTTCTCAGAGAGGTCAGAGATGGAGAAATAAAGGTGGGTGTCGCTGGCACACAGATGGTGTCTTTTTACAGGCCAGTGCCTCTCAAAGCTTTACGTGCATATGGCTCACCAGGGAACTGTGCTAAAATGCAGACTCCAATGATTCCGTAGTCTGAAACGGGGTGGAGATTCTGTTTCTAGCAGACTCCTGGGTGGTGCCAATACTGCTGGTTCACAAACCACATTCTGAGTGGTAAAAATCTGGAACAGAGGTAAACAAACTATGGCTAGCTGGTCAAGTCTGGCCCAGGGCCTCTGGTTTGTACAATCAGCAAACTAAGTGATATTTTCATTTTCACAGGGGTTGAGAAAAATAAGGAGAAGGAGAAGGCAGAAAAGACAGAAAAGGGGGGTGGGGAGGAAGATGGGAAGAAAAGAAGAAAAGGAAACAGAGACCATTTGTGCTTCACAAGGCCTAAAATATTTACTCTTTGGTTTTTGATAGAAAAAGTTTGCCAACCCTGACCTTGGATATCATCCAGGGACACGGTGTGTAGCTAAACAAGGGAGCAACTGGGCCCTGAAGCAAACCGCTGTGACTTCCAAATCCCCATCCCTAGTTTTGCTAGGAAAAGCAAGAGTGCAAGGCACCACACGTACACTTCGCCTTCCATGCTGTGGGTTCCAAAACTGTGGATTCAACCAACCGCAGATCAAAACTATTTTTAAAAAGGACATTGTGTCTATACTGAACAGATACAGAACTTTCTTGTCATTATTACCTAAAAAACATGGTGTAATGACTATTTACATAGCATTACATTGTAGCAGGTAGTATAAATAACCTAGAGATGATTTAAAGTGTATGGAAGGACGTGCTTAGGGTACATGCAAACACTGCACGTTTTATATCAGGGACTTGAGCATCCACAGATTTTAGTATCTGAGGAGGGTCCTGGAACAAATCCCCAGTGGATACCGAGGGATGAATTATATGCCAAGAGGGAAGGAAGGCCGGGCACAGTGGCTCACGCCTGTAATTCCAGCCCTTTGGGAGGCTGAAGCGGGTGGATCACCTGAGGTCAGGGGTTTGAGACCAGCCTTGCCAGCATGGTGAAACCCTGTCTCTACTAAAAATACAAAAATGAGCTGGGCATGACCAGGTGTGATGGCTCACACCTGTAATCCCAGCACTTTGGAAGGCCTAGGTGGGCCGATCACCTGAGGTCAGGAGTTCGAGACCAGCCTGATCAACATGAAGAAACCCCCATCTGTACCAAAAATAGAAAATTAGCCAGGCATGGTGGCAGGTGCCTATAATCCCAGCTACTCAGGGGGCTGAGGCAGGAGAATCACTTGAACCTGGAAGACAGAGGTTGTGGTGAACTGAGAATGCGTCATTGCACTCCAGCCTGGGCAACGAGAGCAAAACTCTGTCTAAAAAAAAAAAAAAATAGCTGGGCATGGTGGCAGGCACCTGTAATCCCAGCTACTTGTGAGGCTGAGACAGAAGAATCACTTGAACCCACAAGGTGGAGGTTGCAGTGAGTTGAGAACATGCCACTGCACTTCAACCTAGGCAAAAAGAGTGAAACTCTGTCTCAATTAAAAGAATAAATCAAGAAAAGATGAACATCTGAAGCTCCCAGGTGGGTGGGGGTGGCCCTGGGGAAAAGGTTGTGGAAACACCTGAGGTTCGAAGTGGGAACGAGGACTTGTGGTGAGCCAATAACCCCCACTGCCTCTTTCAGAGCTTATCTTGGAACAAAACAATAGAAATAGAAAGAGCGGGCAGGGACCACCTCCACTTTCGTGCAGCACCCCAGAAGTACTGGGAAAATAAAAAAGAGAGCCTGTGAATTCCACAGGGTTAATCTGCGGGCAGTACCTTCTGAATTTTGGCCAAGAGTGGGGAGGGTGGGTAGAGGGATTTCGGAAGGAGAGGGAAAGGGTGTAGCAGTAAAACAACAGCCCCAGAGCCTGTAATGCGGGGGCCAAGTTGTGTTTGGCCACAGTGCCTTCTGTCATGCTTCTGCCGCCCTGTGCTGAGGAATACATTTGCTTAAATGTCAATGCCTGAGAAAGTAAATACAGCTGTCCATTTCCATCAACTTGCAGCAATTAATCTGGCTTTCACTCAATGGAAGACAAGGCTGTTTTGCATTAAGTCATGAAAGGTTTGCTTGTCTCACCATCAAGTGTTCACATATATTTCCAAAGGACAACAATAGCACCCTTTCATGGAGGGTAGAAAAGAATATCTATCAAAAGACTGTGGGGCAGGACATCTGCAAAGCCAGACTGCTCTTAAACGCTGGAGGGCAAACAAGAAGACAGAAGGATGTGACAAAGTCACCATGTGCTATAAAACAGATTCCAGAATTTGCTGGTTGGAAGGAATCTTTAAGTTCAACCAGTCTCCTTCATGCTTCTAGCAAAGCTGCCTACAAAATCTAACCATCTTGAGGAAAAAACGCACATGTCACGCCTGGCTTTTGGCATTAAATATTCTTTTTAATAAATTAAGAAATGCTGGCAATGAAAAACAAATCTCTGCCTTCTAACCCACGAGTTCCTGCCCTTCTCCCCTTGATCACACTAGTTGTCTCTCCCACCTCAAAGTAGGTTCCTTTAGGGAAGTGACTGATTTTTGCAGCACCCAACATGCTGGCCAGCCCACAGAACGAGTAAGGTGAGCGAGACTCCAGTCTATCGAAAAACCGTAGCTTTCCTGCCACCTACTGGCTTCGTGATTTGGGACAAGTTACTTAACCTTTCAAAACCAGTTTCCTCACCTGTAAAGCCCTCTAGATTACTTGGAACGATGACTAGCACAATAGTAAGGATTTCCTAAGTGTTGACAATTTTTATCATTCAAGTAGTAAATTAATCATCTATTATTCTATCCCATGAATCACACTCTCCCTGAAACATACTACATTAGAACAACGTTTCTCTTTTTTTTTTTTTTGAGACAGGTTTCACTCTTGTCACCCAGGCTGGAGTGCAGTGGCACAATCTCGGCTCACTGCAACCTCCACCTCCTGGGTTCAAGCGATTCTCCTGCCTCAGCCTCCCAAGTAGTTAGGATTATGGGCGTATGCCACTGTGCCTGGCTAATTTTTGTATTTTTAGTAGAGATGAGGTTTCACCATGTTTGCCAAGAGGCTGGTCTCAAACTCCTGACTTCAGGTAATCTGCTTGCCTTAGCCTCCCAAAGTGCTGGGATTACAGGGGTGGGCTACCACGCCCGGCCAGGTTTCTCAATTTTAGCACTACTGACATTACTTTGCTGTGGGAGCCTGTTCCGTGCATGGGAAGGTGTTTAGCAGCATTCTTGGTCTCCACCCACTAGATGCCAGAAGCAACACCCCACCACCACCCCACATTCTGACAACCAAAAATGTCCCCTAGCGAGGAAATCTCCCTATATGCAAATCGGGGATAGAGTCTGGTCACCATACCACCTAATTTCCCACCATCCCATTCTTGGCCACCTCTTGCTCACCACTCAGTTGTCTTGGAGGGAACAAGTGATACGTGCTGTAGATATCGTTGGAGAACTGCAGCTGGAGCTCAGGGCTGCCTGTTAGGAGCTGAGCCACTTGTTCCACCTGAAATGGCGTCTTCTCCAGGATCACAACGGCATCCTCTCCAGCTCCATCCCCAGAGGCATCATTCACCTGTGGGCAGAGGCATCATCAGTGGGCTCAAGGGCAGAGCCACGATGAGACTCTGGAGAGCAGAGACAGAAGCTCCCAGCTCCTTTCAAATCCTAGTACTTGGGATTTCCTTCTCTGAAGTCTTCCCTCTGGGGAAGTCTAACCAATGGCACTCACATTTCTTTTCTCATAGAAGGCATCTCTTTTTTTTTTTTTGAGATGAAGTCTCGCTCTGTCACCAAGGCTGAAGTGCAATGGTGCAGTCTCAGCTCACTGCAACCTCCGCCCCCTGGATTCAAGCAATTGTGCTGCCACAGCCTCCCAAGCAGCTGGGATTACAGGCACGCACCACCAGGCCCAGCTGATTTTGCATTTTTAGTAGAGACAGGGTTTCTCCATGTTGGTCAGGCTGGTCTCGAACTCCTGACCTCAGGTGATCCACCCATCTGAGCCTCCCAAAGTGCTGGGATTACAGGCGTTGAGCCACCACACCTGGCTAATTTTTGTATTTTTAGTAGAGATGGGGTTTCACCATGTTGGCCAGGCTGGTCTTGAACTCCCAAACTCAAATGATCTGCACGCCTGCGCCTCCTAAAGTGCAGGGATTACAGGCATGAGCCACTGTGCCCAACCAGAGAAGGCATATCAACCCAAATCCTTGTGGCAGCTCTCACACTTTTCTTCCCCAAAATGCAATCTCAGTTGTCTTCCATTTTAGGCTTCCAAGATCTCTGTCAAGTTCTCCCCATTTCAGAAGAAAAGATGAAAACCTGAGATCTTGAGTGACTTGCCCAAGGTCACATGAACAGTCAGCATTGAAACAGAAACTAGAACCTGGGTCTCCCAAGTGACTCCTAGCTCGAAGGCTCTCATGGCTAACACTTTCAGCAGGTGCTGCACACTGAAGACAGCTGGGCTAAGAAAACCAGACAGAACCTCGTATTAAAAACAAACAAACAAGGGAGCCTCAGTGGATCAGGCCTGTTGTCCTGATGCTTGAGGAGGTGAGGCTACATGTTCGAGGCCGGCCTGGGCAACATAAAAACCTCTCATTCATTTTAAAAAAATAAAAAGCCCCAGCATGGTGTCTCACACCTATAATCCAAGCACGTAAGAAGGCCAAGGCGGGGGGCGGGGGGGGATCACCTGAAGTCAGCAGTTCGAGACCAGATTGGTCGACATGGCAAAACTCTGTCTCTACTAAAAATAAAAAATTACCAGGGCATGGTGGCAGGTGCCTGTAATCCCAGCTACTCGGGAGCTGAGCCAGGGAGAATCACTAGAACCCAGGAGGCAGAGGATGCAGTGAGCTGAGATCGCACCACTGCACTTCAGCCTGGGTGACAGAGACAAGAGACTCTGTCTCAAAAAAAAAGCAAAAACAAAAACAAAAAGACACAGAGGCATGGAAACCTAGACCAAGGTTTCCTGATCCTCCCACAGATGAGGGTTCCTGCTAGTAGTTTTGGGGAACTCTGATACCTGCCCTGGCTCGGCCTCCTTACTAGTTCCTGGAATGGTCTCCATCTCTCTCTCCTCAGCCCCTGCCACACGGCTGAGCACGTTGGTATTGGAGCAAGCTGTATCTGTCTCGCCATAAATATTCCGTAGTCCCGGCCAGGCGCGGTGGCTCACGCCTGTAATCCCAGCACTTTGGGAGGCCGAGGCGGGCGGATCACGAGGTCAGGATATCGAGACCATCCTGGCCAAAATGGTGAAACCACGTCTCAAAAAAAAAAAAAAAAGAAAAAGGAAATATTCCGTAGCCCCGAAGATCGAGGACGGTAACTTTCATCTCCACATCCCCAGTGCCTAGCTCAGCGTCTGGCTTGCATGAAAGCGCGTGTTGTAGAACTGAATTAACAATTATAATATATTGTCTCCCGTTAGGGCTGAAGTCGAGTAAGGCAGAGATCACATCTCCTACAGTCTCATGTCGTTTCCAGGGACAGGGATGAGTAAGACATCTAACATTTACTGGATCCCCAGTCCCTATATACATAAGTGGACGACGATGAATGGCTTGTGAAACGTAACATGTTATCTTTAATCTGCAATACACTCTCCTAGTAGATATTTCTAGTCAAGGAGACACTACAAAAATTAGAGCTAGATGTGTTCACAGCCTTAATTTCAAGGGCAATCTTGCCGCCTTTTACCGACCCTCTTTGCATTTTAGTGGCGCATTTCACCTCCCCGGAGTGATAATGATTGGTATTTTCCGGTCGAGATCCGGAAAAAAAAAAAAAAAATCCGCCTCCGAAGTGATGATTGGTTCACTGGTTCCCGCGTCCCACCCCAGGGTTGCCTCCTGGTACCTTTCCGTGTAGGAAAATGATTTTGTCCCGCGCAGACTCCCTCAGCACTTTCTGCAGTCTGAAGCCGGAGAACGGTAAGCGGACAGGAGCACAGGTACCATTTCCAACGCCTGCCTCCTTTTCCTCTGTGCTGGCGGCGTGCGCCTCCTCCAAGTCTAGCTCGCGCTTTCTCTTGCCGGGTTGAGGCGCTGCGTCCGCCATGCTGCCCGGGAGGCGGTGTGCGCCTGCGCGCTTCGCGCTGGCCCCGCCCTTCGCCCGAGCCTGGCTGTCTTGAGACGCCTACTCCCGGCGTACATGGCTTGGGGACCTGCTCCTGTCGCTGCGGGCCGCATATGGCAGAGCCCTCTGACCTGTCCCAGGGCGCTCCTTTCAACCAAGTTACTGCCTTTGGCCTGGTTGCGGTGCCGCCTGGCCCTGAGGGAAGGGAAAAAAGGGCTGAGAGTCCCGAAAGTCGCGGGCTAGAGGTGCGAGGGCTGGGAATAGGGACCCCCCAGGCCCATGCTCGGGAGCGGTAGCCGAAGACCCCCTGGGGCCACAGGAGTGTTGGAGGCCTTGTTTTAATACTGACGTTTTAATCATGCTTAACACCGACGTTGACCACTTGTCGGGGAAGTAACGTTTCTGACGCAAATCCGTAAACCCACTTTAAAATTTGGTCGCTTTTTTTTTATACGGAGTATTTAAGCCATTTCCATTTTTCTCCCATTTTCATTACTTTACAGAAATTTTCATCCTGATCAGTTTTTTTTCTTTGTAGACTCATCACTTTTCTGCTGAAAGGAAAGGAAAACGAATAGGACCCGAAGAACCATTTCCATCACCCACTTATTTCTGGGCTGGAGGCATTTCCCTCCTCTCTATCTAGTTTGCCTGTATTTTGCCCATCTTCCTTGGGGATAAGATTTGCGGTATGATTCGTCTCCCAGGGTTTCTTTTCTCTTTTTTTGCCTTGTAACATTATTACGGGTAACTTCCGCTGTTGAGAGTTTGCTTGGTGGCCATTGTTTCTAGTTAGCCCTTTTTTCCCTGGTGTTGACAGATCTAAATTTTGTCAAGAGTTGGTACTTGCATCGTTTCAGTCACTGAAACATTTTTACCAGTGATTTGAGTTTAGGTTTTCGACAGATCTAATGGATGTGGGACAGTTTTTGCCATTTTCAACATTAGCAACGAGATGCAATTTACAGTTTTTGTTCAGTAACAAAGTGTACCATGTGTTAGTTTGATTTTTGGATTATTTCTACCAGAAATACAGATTCTGGGTTGGATAAAATACTTTTTTGTGTGATGCAGAGAGCATTATTAGGGGAAACTTAGGATCTGGAATAATTATCTTCAAAAAAAAAAAAATTTGTCATCTGTCCACAGGTTTCCTGGATCCATTCCTCACCTTCTGAGAATATACAAAAAGAGGTTGTAAACTGTATTCAAGACTAGTAAAAAAAAAAAAAAAAAAAAAATATCCTGGAGGACAAATGGCAATGACAAAACCTGCTTGACTCCAAGACCCTGACCTTATGAAAATTTCCTGGCTTTTTATTTTTGGACTTTTTTTGCCATTAGGAAAGGAATTTCATTAGAGTAGCTGTTTTCACAAAAAGAGCCCAGAATTGAGAGCCATGAAGTCGGGCCCCAACACTGACTAGCTGTGCAACTTTGGAGAAGTCACTTAACCTCTCCAGGTCTCCATTTTCCATGTGCCAGCCACTATCAGTTCTAAGTAAGACAGAGGAAGACTCTCCTTTCACAAAATGTATATGCAAATGGGGTATGTGACATAAGCAATATAATGATTAAGTGCTGTTAACAGAACAAAACTGGACAGTGTGAAGAGCCTGGGATAGGAGCCCTCCCTTTTGTTTTTCTTTGAGACGAGTCTCACTCTGTCACCCAGGCTGGAGTACAGTGGTTCGATCTTCTCACTGCAACCTTTGCCTCCCTAGTTGAAGCGACTCTCCTACTTCAGCCTCCTGAGTAGCTGGGATTATAGGCGTGCACTAGCATGCCTGGCTAATTTTTGCATTTTTATTAGAGACAGGGCTTTGCCATGTTGGCCAGACTGTTCTCAAACTCCTGACCTCAAGTGACCTGCCCACCTCCCAAAGTGCTGGGATTACAGGTGTGAGCCACCATGCCTGGTCAAGCCCTTTAGATAAGATGATCGTGGACAGCCTCTCAAAAGGTGACATTTAAGCTGAGACTTGAATGATGAGAAGGAACCGGCCATATGAAGAGCCCAGGCAGAGCAAGTATTAGATGTCAGAGACCCTAGAACAGTTATGTGCTTGAAATTTTTTAAAAATAAGAATGGGCAGGGTGCAGTGGTTCACACCTGTAATCCCAGCACTTTGGGAGGCTGACGCCGGTGGGTCACAAGGTCAAGAGTTCAAGACCAGCCTGACCAACATGGTGAAACCCCATCTCTACTAAAAACATAAAAATTAGCTGGGAGTGGCGGTGTACACCTGTAATTCCAGCTACCTAGGAGTCTGAGGCAGGAGAATCACTTGAACTCAGGAGGCGCAGGTTGCAGTGAGCCAGGATCACGCCACTGCACTTCACCCTGGGTGACAGGGAGCAAGAAAATAAAAATAAGGGGTATGTGACAGAAGCAAGATAATGATTAAGTCTCAAAAAAAAAAAGAAGAATGACCTGTGTAGCTAAAATATAACGAGCAAACGAGAAACATTTGAAATGAAATTGTAGAGAAATGTATTCATTATTGGCAAAATTCATCAATATGGGTATATTTTTCATTAAAATATAAAACCAGAATTCTACTCAAGCCTGGCTCAAGCCCCACGTAGTGGTTCACAGTTGTAGTCCCAGCTACTCAGGAGGCTGAGATGGGAGGATCACTTGAGCCCAGGACTTTGAGGCTGCAGTGAGCTATAATCACACTATTCCATTCCAGCCTGGACAACTGAGCAAAGCCTTGTCTCTTAAAAAAAAAGAATTCACCAGGCACAGTGGCTCACACCTGTAATCCCAGCACTTTGGGAGGTCGAGGCGGGTGGATCACCTGAGGTCGGGAGTTCCAGACCAGCCTGAACAACATGGAGAAACCCCGTCTCTACTAAAAATACAAAAATTAGTCAGGCATGGTGGCACATGCCTGTAATCTAGCTACTTGGGAGGCTGAGGCAGGAGAATCGCATGAACCTGGGAGGCAGAGGTTGCGGTTAGCCGAGATCGCACCATTGCACTCCAGCCTTGGCAACAAGAGCGAAACTCCATCTCAAAAAAAAAAAAAAATGCCTGGTTCAAGGAAAAGATGAGCTCATAGGAAGCCTCAGCTATAAGAGTTCCTATTAAATACTAGACCTCAGAGTTTAAGGAATCTTTATGGCAGTGCAGTTAAAACTAATTACGTTTAAAATTCAGTTCCTCAGTTACACTAGCCACTTTGCAACTGTTTGCTAGCCACTTGTGACTAGTGGCTACCATATTAGCACAGATGTAGAACATTTTCATTATTAAAGGAAGTTCTACTAGGCAATGCTGTATTAGGGTACGCAATATTATAAAGTCTTATTCAAATTATTTAGTTATTTAGAAATCTTAAAACTTCTCCCAAGCAAGGTGCAGTGGCTCATGCCTGTAATCCCAGCACTTTGGGAGGCCTAGGTGAGTGGATAACTTGAGTTCAGGAGTTTGATACCAGCCTGGCTATCCTGGTAAAATCCTATCTCTATTAAAAATACAAAAATTAGGCAAGTATGGAATTGCACCTGCAATTCCAGCTACTCAGGAGGAGAATGGCTTGAACCTGGGAGGCGGAGGTTGCAGTGAGCCAAGATCGCGACACTGCACTTCAGCCAGAATGACAGAGCGAGACTCTTGTCTCAAAAAAAAAAAAAAAAATTCTCCCAAATCTTTTCTTTATTAGTCTAAAGAAGGACTGGATACTTCCCACTTTCATTTCAGGGATTATGACAGACTAAACTGAAAACAAGTAAGCTACAAAACACCTGAACAGGCCGGGTGTGGTGGCCTACACCTGTAATCCAAGCACTTTGGAGGCCAAGGCGGGTGGATCACCTGAGGTCGAGAATTCAAGACCAGCCTGACCAACAAGGTGAAACCCTGTCTTTAAAAAAAAAAAAAAAAAAAAAACACCTGAACATTCTGGATGCAAAATTTAAAACATTCTTTTACTTACGTTGCTGAGCTCTCAAAAAAGTAAAATTTTCAGGAACCAAAAATGATGTGGGAGTTTGAATCCATAGAGTGGTAAGGGGATTTTTAAGGTGGAAACTATTTTAAGTGCCATTGCTGATCTCTAGACATCTAGGACATGATTCAAGAGACAAGACAAGACCTGAGCTTATGTAAAATGGAATTAGGATACAGAACTTTCCATAGAGCTAAGATCCCTGAAAGTCCACTAGCTCAATAAAGGGGCCAACAATTTTTTTTTCTGAGACGGAGTCTCACTCTGTCGCACAGCACTTTGTGAGGCTGAGGCAGGTGGATCACTTGAGGTCAGGAGTTCAAGACCAGCCTGGCCAACATGGTAAAACCCCATCTCAACTAAAAATACAAAAAAATTAGCCAGGCTTGGTGCTGTGAGCCTATAATTCCAGCTATGCAGGAGGCTGAGACAGGAGAATTGCTTGAACCTGGGAGGTTGCAGTGAGCCAAGATCATACCACTGCACTTCAGCCTGGTTGACAGATCAAGACTCTGTCTTGGAAAAAAAAAAAAAAAAAAAAACCACCCCTCAGCTATTTTATGAAGCTGGTATAACCCTGGTAACATAACCAGAAAGGGATAATACAAGATAAGATAATTAAGGGCCAATCCTGTGTATGAACGAGGATGTGAAATTCCTAAAGAAAATGTTAAGCAAACTGGAATCCTGTGATTTTTTTTAAAAAATGGTCATACATCACGGTCAAGTTGAGTTTACAAGGAACATTAAGCTGGCTTAATGCTAGAAAATCTAATGTTATTCACTACATTAACCATTTTAAAAAGAGGAAAAAATACTATCTCTCAAATAGGTGTCAACTGGTTCGATTAAATTTAAAACCCATTCAAGATAAATAACTCTTGGCCAACTAAAAAAGCAGGAAACTTCTAACCTGTTAAAATTATGTACCAAGCTGGAGCATAGTAACTCATGCCTGTAATCCCAGCAATTTGGCCAGGGCGGGAGGATCACTTGAGGCCAGGAGTTTGAGACAGCCTGGTCAACATAGCAAAACCTGGTCTCTACACACACAAAAAAAAAGTTAGCCAGCCATAGTGCGTGTACCTGTTGTCCTAGCTACTTGGAAGACTTGAGGTAGGAGGATTGCTGGAGCCCAGGAATTGCAGTGAGCTATGATTGCACCATTGCACTCAAGCCTGGGCAAAAGAATGCGACCCTGTCCCTTAAAAATAAAAAATTATGTATCAGAAAACCTATAACACACATTTAATGGAAAAATGTGTGAAGTAATACCTTTTAAAGAAAAAATGAGACAAGGATGGCTGCTACTGTCACTTTGTTTTATTAGAGACCTTAGGAAGCACAGAAGGAATTAAAGTTTTTGTTTTGTTTTGCAAACTGTATGACTGTTTATAGAAAATCCAACAGGCCCGGTGTGGTGGCTCACGCCTATAGTCCCAGCACTTTGGGAAGCCCAGGTGGGCAGATAGGGTGAGCCCAGGAGTTCAAGACCAACCTGGGCAACATGCCAAAACCTCGTCTCAACAAAAAGTACAAAAAAATTAGACCAGCCCGGGCAACATGGCGAAACCCCATCTCTATAAAAAGTACAAAAAAATTAGGAGTGGTGGAACATGCCTGTGGTCCCAGCTACTCGGGGTTAAGGTAGAAGAATCATCATTTGGGCCCAGGAGGTCGAGGCAGTGGTGAGCCATGATCACACCACTGCACTCTAGCCTGGGCAGCAGAGCAAGACCCTGCAAAGTTTATAGTCTTATAGAATTAAGTAATTCAGAGCAAGGCGGCCGAGTTGGTTGTTGGTGGTGGTCATGCGGCAGACACAGAGATGCAGATCTTTGTGAAGACCCTCACGGGCAAGACCATCACCCTTGAGGTCAAGCCCAGTGACACCACTGAGAATGTCAAAGCCAAAATTCAAGACAAGGAAGGTATCCCACCTGACCAGCAGCGTCTGATATTTGCCGGCAAATAGCTGGTATGGCCGCACTCTCAGACTACAACACTGAGAAAGAGTCCACCCTGCACCTGGTGCTGCGCCTGTGAGGTGGCATTATTGAGCCTTCTCTCTGCCAGCTCGCTCAGAAATACAACTGCAACAAGATAATCTGCCGCAGTGCTATGCTCGCCTGCACCCCTGTGCTGTCAACTGTCACAAGAAGTGTGGCCACACCAATAACCTGTGCCCAAGAAGAAGGTCAAATTAGGCCCTTCCTTCCTCGAAGGGCAGCCTGCTGCCCATGCCCCATGGCCCTGGAGCCTCAATAAAATGTCCCTTTTGTTGACTGGAGCAGCAAAAAAAAAAAAAAAAAGTAATTCAGGGCTGGGGCTGAGCGTGGTGGTTCCCGCCTGTAGTCCCGGCACTTTGGAAGCCCAAGGCGGGTGGACCATAAGGTTGTGAGTTTGAGACCAGCCTGGTCAGCATGTTGAAACCCTATCTCTATTAAAAATACAAAAATTTGCTGGACATTGTGGCAGGTGCCTGTAATCCCAGCTACTTGGGAAGCTGAGGCAGGAGAATCGCTTGAACCTAGGAGGCGGAGGTTGCAGTAAGCCAGTATCACACCATTGCACTCCAGCCTTGACGACACAGCAAGACTGTCTCAAAAAAAAAAGTAATTCATCATGCTGCTTAATACTAGATCAATATGTGAAATCAATTATAGTTCTTTATATCAGTAATAGATAAAAATGTAGGATTAGCCTTTACAACACCAACAGAAAATATGAAATGCTAGGGAATAATTCTAATTAAAATAAAAAGAGGAGACTGACCAATATGGAAAAGATAGAAAGGTTTATTGAAATACACTTAAAGACATAAGTAAATGGAGACATACTATTTTTATGAATAGGAGGACTCATAAAAATATCTATTCTTTCAAAATCTATAAATTCTATGTAAGTCCAATAAAAATACTAACAGGCTTTTTCCTGGAAACTGATGGTTGAATAAACAATTTATATGCCTGGCGAGGTGGCTCACACCTTTAATCCTAGCACTTTGGGAGGTTGAAGTGGGTGGATCACCTGAGGCCGGGAGTTTGAGACCAGCCTGATCAACATAGTAAAACCCTGTCTCTACTAAAAATACAAAATATTAGCCGGGTGTGGTGGCGGGTGCCTGTAATCCCAGCTACTTGGCAGACTGAGGCAGGAGAATCGCTTGAACCCAGGAGGCAGAGGTTGCAGTGAGCTGAGATGGCGCCATTGCATTCCAGCCTGGGCAATGAGCAAAACTTCATCTCAAAAAAAAAAAAAAATTTATATGGAAGAGTAAAGGACGAAGAAAAGTCAAAATGATTTTCATGGATAAGACAACAGGAAGAATTGATCTACAAATGGTCAAGTCTTATTAGAAACGTCAGTAAGCAAGCCAGTGTGGCACCAGCACAGGGATACACAAACAGATAAGGGGAGGAGACTGGAGAACACATGACAATATGTGGCAGCAGTGACATCATAATCGGTAGGGGTGGGGTAAGGATGGACTCCTAAATGATGGTTATTCTCAAACAAAAAATCCAGGTGGATTACAGACCTAAATATGAGAAGAAATACAGAAGAAAATACAGATGTAGGGGAGGAATTCCTGAGTAAAACATGAAAAACACAGACTACAAAGTAACAGATAAAATACTATTTTAGGCCGAGGATGGTGGTTCATACCTGTAATTCCAGCCCTTTGGGAGGCTGAGGCAGGTGGATCACCTGAGGTCAAGAGTTCAAAACCAGTCTGGCCAACATGGTAAAACCCTGTCTCTACTAAAAATACAAAAATCAGCTGGATGTGGTGGCACACGGCTGTAATCCCAGCTACTTGAGAGGCTTAGGCAAGAGAATTGCTTGAACCTGGGAGGCAGAGGTTGCAGTGAGCTAAGATCCTGCCACTGAACTCCAGTCTGGGCAACAAAGCAAGATTCTGTCTCAAAAAAAAAAAAAAAATTTTAAGTGAAAAAAACAACTTCTTCAATAGATACGACTGTCGTACTTTTTTTTTTTTCTTTTTTTTTTTGAGACAGAGTCTTGCTCTGTCACCAGGCGCCAGGCTGGAGTGCAGTGGCGCAATCTCGGCTCACTGCAATCTTGCTGTGTCATCCAGGGTGGAGAGTGCAGTGGTGCAACCACAACACTCACTGCAGCCTTGAACTTCTGGGCTCAACCAGGCTTCCTACCTCAGCCTTCCAAGTAGCCTGGATTACAGACACATGCCATGACACCTGGCTTATTTTTTAAAAATTTTTTGGGCTGGGTGCGGTGGCTCATGCCTGTAATCCCAGCACTTTGGGAGGCCAAGGCGATGGATCACTTGAGGTCACGAGTTCAAGACCAGCCTAGCCAATGTGGCAAAACCCCATCTCTACTAAAAATACAAAAAAAACAGCTGAGCGTAGTGGCAGGCACCTGTAATCCCAGCTACTCTGGAGGCTGAGGCAGGAGAATTGCTGGAATCCAGCAGGTGGAGGTTGCATTGCGCCAAGATGGCACCACTGCACTCCAGCCTGGTTGACAGAGCGAGACTTTGTCTCAAAAAAAAAAAAAATTCATAAAAATAAATAATTTTGTAGAGATGGAGTTTTACTACGTTGGTTTTGAACTCCTGGTCTCAAGTGTTCCTCCTGTCTTGGCCGCCCTAAGTGCTGGGATTTCAGGTGTGAACCACCATGCCTGGCCTATCGTCGTACTTTTTAAAAACTTAATAACTGGCCAGGCAAGGTGGCTTACATCTGTAATCCCAGCACTTTGGGAGGCAGAGGCAGGTGGATCACCCAAGGTCACGAGTTCAAGTCCAGCCTGACCCATGGTGAAACCCCACCTCTACTAAAAATACAAAAAATCAGCCAAACATGGTGGTGGGTGCCTAGAATTCCAGCTACTCGGGAGGCTGAGCTAGGAGAATCGCTTGAACCCCAGAGGCAGAGGATGCAGTGAGCCAAGATCACATCCCTGTAGTGTGGCGATTCCTCAAGGACCTAGAAATAGAAATTCCATTTGACCCAGTAATCCCATTACTGGGTATATATCCAAAGAATTATAAGTCGCTCTACCATAAGGACACATGCACACGAATGTTCATTGCAGCACTGTTTACAATAGCAAAGACCTGGAACCAACCCAAATGCCCATCGATGATAGACTGGACAGGGAATATGTGGCGCATATACACCGTGGAATACTATGCAGCCATCAAAAATGATGAGTTCGTGTCCTTTGTAGGGACATGGATGAACCTGGAAACCATCATGCTCAGCAAACTGACACAAGAACAGAAAAACACCGCATATTCTCAATAGGCGGGTGTTGAACAATGAGAACACGTGGACACAAGGAGGGGAGCATCACACACGGGTCTGTCGGGAGGAAATAGGGGAGGGACAGTGGGGGGTGGGGAGTTGGGGAGAGAGAGCATGGGGAAAAATGCCAGATACAGGTGATGGGGAGGAGGGCAGCAAATCACACTGCCATGTGTGTACCTATGCAACAGTCTTGCATGTTCTTCACATGTACCCCAAAACCTAAAATGCAATAAAAAAATGCTTTTAAAGGAAAAAAAAAAAACTACAATTTGGAGATGCATACTTAAATATTTAGGAATAAAATGATTTCTGAGATTTGTTTCAAATGATCTGGGAGAATGAGGGATATGGGTAGAGTATTGTTGATAAAAGATTAGCTGAGAGTCGGTAATAGTTGAAGCTACCTGACGGGCGCATAGGGATTCATCAAACTTTTTCATTTCAGTATATGCTTGATATATATGTGTTTTTTTTTTTTTTTTTTTTTTCATAAAAATGGTGTAAAGGAAAAAAAATGACAATAAGTTACCAGTTTTCACCCACCAGATTAGCAAACATTTAAAAATCTGATAATTCTAAGTGTTAGCAAGAACATGAAAAGTGGAACTCTTAAACACAAATGGTAGGAACATAAATTAATACAGCCAATTTGGAAGAAACTTTGGCATCTTCTAGAAAAACAGTATGTATATTCTTTACTACCCAGCAGAATATTTATTACACAGCAGGATTTTTTCTTTTTTTTTTTTTTAGTTGGAATCTTGCTTTATCACCTGGGCTGGAGTGTAGAGGTTCAGTATTTCAGCTCACTGCAACCTCTGCCTCCCAGGTTCAAGTAATTCTCCTGCCTCAGCTTCCCAAGTAGCTGGGATTACAGGTGTGCACCACCAGGCCTGGCTAATTTTTGTATTTTTAGTAGAGACAGGGTTTCACCATGTTGGCCAGGCTGGTCTCGAACTCCTGACCTCAAGTGATCCACCTGCCTCGGCCTCCCAAAGTGCTGGGATTACAGGCATGAGCCACCACACCTGGTCCCAACAGCATTTTCTAGGCTAAATCCTGGAAATCTTGCACATGGAAATGTCCAAAAAAGTTCAGAGGCTCATTGTTTTTAATTGCAAAAACCTAGGAACAACAAATAGCCATTTGAAGAAGACTGTGTGACAAAATGGTGGCATATTTACATCGTGGGATGAAAGTGGATTATTAATAACTGGTGTGTCATGCATCCGCATGGATAAATCTCACAAACATTTGGTGAACAAGGAAAGGAATCTGTAGAATACAAACATTGTAATGCTGTTTGCATTAAATATAAAACCATGTAAAACTAAATGATACACTGGTGGGGGTGCATACATATGTAGTAAATGTACAGAGAAGAGCTAAAAGCAAGAAGTTCAAGATTCAAAATACTGGTTATTTCTCGTGGGGGCAGGGGGGACCACTATAGGGATAATAAGGTTTTGCTTCTTAAACTGGGTGGTAGGCACATGAGTAGACATATTGTTAGTCCTTTAGGGAATAATAAAATATAATTTAAAAAGTAATTTTTCTAGAACTAGACATGAAAAAAATAAACTTTTTTCAGCAAAAGAGGGGTCATGAAAGGGAGAAGTGAGAAAGGAGGCACAAAAGTACACAGTGAGGGAAACAATGAAATTCCTTTCAGTTCAACAGCAAACTTACTGAGAGCAGATGAATGAAACCTTGCCCATCTTACAAGGAACACAGTCATCTGCCAGAAGAAAAATGTTGATTCCTCCGAGTCCAAGGTGAAGATGGTGACTGTGAAAGTATCAGCTTTAGCCAGACCCCTGAGGAAGCTCCCAGATGTCACAGCATCCATGGGCTTGTGATCTCAGGTGAAGGTGTTGAGCCCTGGCTTCCCATCTCTTCACTTGTTCCCTCCACCCTGCCATCCCAGTATTCAAAATGGCTTCTAGATTTGTGTCTTTAAAGGCACTTAGGCAATAAACAAAAAGTACAGTGCAGTGCTGACTGTATCTTTCCCACAGCTTTCTGAAGTGAATCGATGTCTCTGGGAAGAGGAAGAGTAGTGTGAGTATGAAGGACTAGATTCCTGTTGCTTTCTCCTGACGCCCATTCCAGGGTTTCCCCAGGCAACTGGGAAGATCATCCATGGTGAGGCCTAAAATCTAGGCTTCTTGCTGATCAGTCAGGTGAGTCACCTCTTTGGAGGGATACCAGTGTATGCCAGTGCCCAGTTCCAGGGCACTGGATATCAAGTGTGTGCCAGGCTTCCTGTCCAGTTAGGCAGGAGGTAAGCCCTGCTGGCCATCATTGATTAGCACCACCTCCTACCACCTTCAATTTCTGGTTTCCTCATGGCCTTCTTGGGGAGTCCCCAGCTTCCTCATGGCTTTCCTAGGGGGAATCCCCAGCTTCACGGCCTTCCTGGGGGAGTCCCCAACCTCTCCCTGGTCTTCTTAGGGAGCCTACAGAAATGGAAGCCTGATGGGCGCTCTGATCCCAGGGTCACGGGCGGAGTGCTGCAGACTCGCTCCCTATACATCTTGTCACGTCTACAGGAATCCGAGTTCCTGTATGGGTTTTCTATTTCCAGCTTTACTCCAATTTCCAGGGTCCCACGATATAAAAGTGTCAACTGAGTGTCTGCAGATCTGAAAGAGACCAATCACAGGGTTGTCACCCTTCCCAAACCCAGCATCTCTGTTTTCCCCAATAGGTCCTTCCTCTTCTAACTTTTTATATTACCAGACTTCCAAACCTACTGCAATAGCATACCCGCCCCACCAAAACACTTAAATGTACTTCTTTCCTATTATTCTGCATCATTTTGCCTTACTAAACCAGTTCTCCTCCTGGCAACTTCCCAGCTCTTGGCGGACATCTCAGACTTGATCTCAGAGAAACCTAATGCTATTACTGTTACTACTACTAGCTAATACTTATGGAGGACCTCATATGTGCTAGGCTCTGCCTGTTATGAATACGTATGCTAGGCCATGTTCTGAACCCTTAGTTTATATACTGTTCTCATTTCATAGCAATGGAAACCTGGTGGTCAGTGAGGAAACCAAGGCACCGGAGGGGTAAGGAACTTGCCCAGGTTACTTTTTAATAATAAGTGCAGGACCCAGGATACAAACCCAGACAGCCTTTTTCAGAGGCTGCACTTTGAACTACTAGGCTACAGGGCTGTCTCCTAAAAGCCAAAGTAGATCAGATACCGTAGCTGAATCCCGTTCCCCTTCTCCCTCCTGTAGTAGCTTACAACGCACGACAGCTTCTTTGACTTGGTGAAAGCCACCATCAGGGCCTCTGCCATCCACGTAGTACATGAATCGGAGCTCAGGTGGGTAAGCAGCTCTGCTGAGGCCCGACAGCAAAGGGATGGTTCGGCCCTCAGCCCCTGGGGCATCAGTCAGGGCCTGCAGCATCTGGTACTTGCACCAGGGGTCCTGAAGGAAGCCTGGGGTGATGAGCAGCACGCAGCAGTGACTACTGCTCAGTGCCTGGCACAGTTCAGACACGATGGCACCGCCTGGGGTTGCATCCCGGAGCTGCAGGAAGCAGCGCAGGCTGGCAGTGCTGCCTTCCAGGTAGGAGACCAGGTCCTGGGCAGCCACCAGGTCTTCCTCACTGTGGCACACGCAGACGTCATAGGCTTTGCTCCAGCGAATACTGCCGCTGTCACTTGCTTGCAAGGGTGGCATGCTGGGAGATGTGACTGAGCTGTGGCTTGGGGGTAAGGGGCTGTCCTGTGAGGTAAGCTGTGAAGCGTCGCTGGGGGAACTTTCTGGGGAGTCGGGCATCTTCTTGGGCTTCTTCAGCAGGGTCTGCCTGAACCAGTCTGTGAGGGAGAAACACTGCTCAGGCCTATGTCTTCTTACCAGGTGCCTTCTCACTGCCCACACAGGGAGGAGCCCCACCTCGCAGGGAGGATGGACAGACTGCGGCCCACCTCTCTGCACTGGGAAACATCTTCCTCTCAGACACCTGTTGCTCTGCTATTTTTGTATATCCTATGGGACTTGCCTAAAAGTGCCCTCTAAAGGTAAAGGTTTTGGACACACATCAGAACTTTGGAATCCTTGTGTGGGAGTGTCCCACCAGCCTGGTTAAGAGAATTGGCCTTGTACTGCTCCCCGGCCCTTTGATATCTGGTACTCCCAGCCCACCTTAAGCAGAACTTCCCACTAGAGCTGACTAGTTAACCACCTGGGAGTCTGCAGGTAGAGCTATGTTATGCTAGCAAAGATATCATCAGTCCCAAAGCCCACTTCCCACGCTGAGGGGAGGTGAATTTAGATTAGGAAGGGAAGGAAGGGGTACAAAGGATTGGCATCTGTTTGGCCCCAAGAAATCCTAGATTCTCGCTAAACAGGGAAGAGGCTACTGCTCAGAGCTGCTGAGGAGCAGAGAGCTTCGCGATTGAGAACCCACAATCTGGAGTCAGGGACATGGCTTTAACTGTGGACCTGTGGCTCACTTTCTGTATGGCCTTCAGCAAATTGGTCTATGTCTTCATTTGCTCATCTGTATAATGGGTTTGTCTTAGTTGCTGAAAGTTAACTGAGCTAATGCAGTGTCAGGTATGTTGTAGGGACTCCATAAGGAGATGAAAACTCAGCTTCCCCAGCCTCTGATAAGGACAGAGAGTTGTGGTGGGGATTGATTCATTTTCTCTCTATGCTTGGCTTCTTCCTCTAAATGGTTCTGGGACCAAGATTTAGACGATGAGAGACACAGTGTTAAGCACTCAGCGCAATGGCTTCCAGGCTAGGAGAGTTAGCTGAGCAGGTCTGGAAAACCTTTGAGCCAAAAGGATGAAGATCTGGCTGAGCTGACGCAGGCCTCCCCTCCTCACTCTCCACAAAGCGTCCAGGCCCTGAAGTCAAGTCAGGAGATCCCCTCAGCCTTCCTGCGTCTCTCTGAGTTTGGACCAGGCAGGCCTCCCACCTCGCCCTATGGAGACTGAGCGCTCCACTCAGGAACACAGCAGTCGCGAGTCAAGTTCCACTCACCAGCCATCTTGCCTAGAGGCTTCTTAGGCCGCGAGCCAGGAGCTGGGAGGGAGGGCGATGATGCCATAGTGTGGGGCTCACAACTAGCCCCCTGAGACCAGGCATTGGTAAAGGGGAAGGAAGAAGGAAACCCAGTCTTGACCTCATGGAGCCGCCATCCTACAGAGGGCAGAGAGAAAGAATCACAAAGGCGGCACTTACCCTGCTCTCATTCCCCGTGGATGAGCTCTGGGAAGTTCTGTTTCTCTCCTAATGCCTGAGTAGAGGTCTCCTCTCTAAATGGGTCCTTCATTCCTCATGAGATTAGGGACAGACATGACTGTGATTGGAGCTGGGTTCTAGATAAAGCTGGAGCCATGTAGTGTGGTCAGACTTACAGGATATGACCTCAGCGTGACCAGCTGAGGGACTGTCCTCTGCTCCACCTGGCCAGGAGGATATTTGGGATCTGGGGAAGGGCAGCTGGCAGGGAGCTCTTTAGAAGGGTTTCCTGTGTAAGGCCTGAAATGGCAGAAGAAGGACAGTTGCTATTTGGACAAATTATGTATCCAGATAGACAGAAGCTGAACAGTAGAGAGAGAGAACATGCAGGAAATCTTGGGAGACTTTTCCTCCAAATCTGCCTCCCCCCGAATAACTCCATCCATAGACCCATTTCTCCTGCAGCCTTCAGCTCAGGAAGGTCGTGTCACAAAGTGGTGAAGACTGCAGACTCTGCAGAGTGCCTGATCCTCACCGCTTCTTAACCGTGGCCTCTGGCCATCTTGCAAAGCTACAGTTTCTCTATCCATGAAATGGAAATACTAGAGTCTCCTTCTCAGCATTATTGTGAAGATTGAATGAAATAATTTATGTAAAGTCCTAATGGTGCCCGGCATGTAATAAATGCTCAGAAAATGTGGGCTACTATGTGTATAAAATAATCTAGATATTGGAGGGATATATTATGTTCATGGTTTATAAGACTTGATATTGTAACGTTAATGTTCCCCAAACTGATCATTCAGTGCTGTTCCAAAGTCTAGAAGATTTTTGTTTTTTAGGTTTTTTGGTAGGGAGGTTGTCAGACTGCTTCTAAATGTATATGGAAATACAAAGGCCCAAGAATCCCTTAGAAAGGCAACCTACCATGTTCTCTTCCCACCATAGTGACAGAGGATGTCCCTGATGGTGGACAGGCTTTCAGCCTCAAGTTTCTATGAAGCAGAGCCTGCGGGGGCTGTAGTATTCTACTGACACTTCTCTTGGGAAAGGCTGGCAGAGCAACTGGCACAGGGCTGCTTTCTCACTCTTTCGTGGACCCGTGAGATCAAAACAAACCTGAGAACTCACGGAAATAAGTATTATTAGACACACTGAAATAAAGGGTTTCAAAGTTTAAAGAATGTGCCTGGGCACAGTGGCTCATGCCTGTAATCCCAGCACTTTGGGATGCCGAGGCGATGGATCACCTGAGGTCAGGAGTTCAAGCCCAGCCTGGCCAACATGGCAAAATGTTGTCTCTACTAAAAACACAAAAATTAGCTGGGCCTGGTGGTGGGTGCCTATAATCCCAGCTACTTAGGCGGGAGAATCTCTTAAACCTGGAGGTGGAGGATGCAGTGAGCTGAGATGGCACCACTGCACTCCAGCCTGGGCAACAAGAACAAAACTCTGTCTCAAAAAAAAAAAATGTAAAGAATGTCATTCTATGCTGCACATTAATGCTTTGTTCACTGATGCTAAACACCAGTATGCCAAGCTGATGAGTAGAAGACCCAGGATGCTAAGGATTTGTGAACAGGTATCAAAGTTCAAAAAAGAAGCAGAACTTAACCCATAGCAGCAAAGGAGGCAGAACAAAGAGTTGGAATGGGCGCAGGAACCAGAGAAGACATTTGAAAAAGCAGCACAACTAAATGTGAAGCCACCAAAAAGACACGGGAAGTTGACTGAGTATGTATAGGAGTTTCTTTTCTTTTCTAATATGCTTGTGATTTCAGACAGCCTAAGTGGGAAGCTGCAGCTAGAACAGGGCTTTCTACAGTGTTGTGTTTGAAATCCTCTTCCTGGGCAGGTATTGCTGTCTCCCTACATCTTCATTTCAGCCATTCAAGATGCCTTTTTGGGCTGGGCACAGTGGCTCACACCTGTAATCCCAGCACTTTTGGGAGGCCAAGGCGGGCAGATCACGAGTTCGAGACCAGCCTGACCAACATGGTGAAACCCTGTCTCTACGAAAAATATTAAAAATTTGCCGAGCATAGTGGTACACGCCTGTAATCCCAGCTACTCAGGAGGCTGAGGCAGGAGAATCGCTTGAACTCAGGAGGCGGAGGTTGTACCCCAGCCTGGGCGACAGAGCAAGACTCCATCTCCAAAAAATAAAAAATGATGCCTTTTTGCCCCCTAGTAGTAAACATAATGTCACTTGGTTTTGAATTATTTAAATAGTTTTTCAATTTTGTTGTAATTTTAATATTCATTATTTGGTCTTGGTGCACTTACAAACTAGAGCATATTTTGATTTTTAAATATTCTAAAGGTTAAAATTAACATAATATGTTAATGTACTTAATATATGTAGATTTAAAAGTTTTAGTTTCTCATTTTATGAAATGACTTACCCCTTTGGCAACACATGCTGATTTGGGGAACTTGCTTTTCCACTGCTTGGTTAAGAACAGTTGTCCAGCAGTATATGCCACTAGAAGTGGGGTGGTATAAGCCCTGATGAGAAACATTATGGAAACGTTTGAAGAGAAAAATAACAGCACCTTTGACAGGATAATCGAGCAAGATGGCAGGTAAATCCCAGTCACCATACACACTGCATACTTCCTGGAATCCAAGACGCCATGCACCTTCCTCGTTTCTTTTCAGTTCTTTTATAGCTGGGGCTGTGGAATTGTCACACATTCAAACACGTGTTAATCGTTCCAAGAGTTGGTAACTGTCATCATATCTTGTGATGTGGTTGACAAGCAGGTAAGGTAATGAACCCAAGTCTTCAACTGGAAGCTCTACTCACTAGCTCTGCCTCTTCTTTGATTTGCTGTGTGGTCTAATATACAGTCACTTTTTTTGTGCTTTGAAAAAATTCATTAAGTAGAATCATACCAAAAATACTCACTCTGTAAGCACAAAGACTTGATAGAAAATTAGTAAAGAGGCTGGGCGTGGTGGCTCATGCCTGTAATCTCAGCACTTTGGGAGGCCGAGGTGGGCAGATCACTTGAGCTCAGGAGTTCCAGAGCAGTCTGGCCAACATGTCGAAACCCTGTTTCTACTAAAAATATGAAAATCAGCCAGGTGTGGTGGTGGTCGCCTGTAATCCCAGCACTATGGGAGGCTGAGGCAGGTGTACCACTTCAGGTTGGGAGTTCAATATCAGCCTGGCCAACACATCGAAACCCCGTCTTTACTAAAAAAACAAAAATTAGCTGGGTGTGGTGTTGCACACCTGTAATCCTAGCTACTCAGGTGGCTGAGGCAGGAGAATTCCTTGAACCTGGGACATCATGCCACGGCACTCCAGCCTGGGTGACAGAGTGAGACTTAGTCTCAAAAAATTAAGAAAATTAGTAAAGGATTTCTTCAGAAAAGAAGTAGCACAATACCTTTAGTGCTTTCTAGAATGCTTTTCCAATATTATATGCAGAAATTCATGTAAAGGAAATATTAGGGAGTTTTGCTGTCTAAAATCAAAGTGGGCCTGGCGCAATGGCTCACACCTATAATCCCAGCACTTTGGGAGGCTGAGGCGGGTGGATCACAAGGTCAGAAGTTTGAGACCTGCCTGGCCAACATGGTGAAACCCTGTCTCTACTAAAAATATAAAAATTAGCTAGGTTTGGTGGTGCACGCCTGTAATACCAGCTACTTGGGAGGCTGAGGCAGGAGAATCGCTTGAATCCAGGAGATGGAGGTTGCAGTGAGCCTAGATTGTACCACTTTTTTTTTTTTCCAGCCCAGAAGACAGGGCAAGACTCAGTCTCAAAAAAAAAAAAAAAAGTCTGAAGTGTATATAATATCCAATATCAAACTGGTCTCCAATTTCTGTTATATAGGGAATATAGGGAATGTACTGAAGCCCGTGAAGGCATATGATTAGAATATGTATCTCTTAGAGTTCCTATTTGATTTCTGTTAAGCAGGAATCACTATCTGGGGTAGACAGAATAGTGGCCCCCAAAGAGGCCCACATCCTAATTTCTGGAACTGAGAATATGTTACTTTCATGACAAAAGGGGATTTTGTAGCTGTGATTAAGTTAAGGACCTTGAGATGGGGAGGTATTCCTGGATTACCCAGGTGAGCCAAATGTAACCAAAAAGATCCTTTCAAGAGGGAGGCAGGAAGGTGTGAGGCAGACGAAGGAGCTGTGCCAAGGGAAGCAGGGGTCAGTGGGGTGCAGGTGGCCTCCGGAAGCTGGAAAAAGCACATCCATGGGTTCTTCCCTGGAGCCTCCAGAAGGAACGCAGCCTTGCTGATCCATCTGAGAATGGTAGGATAAGCCGTATGTGGTGTTTGAGGCCACCAAGTTTGGGGTAATTTGTTACAGCAGCAGTAGCAAACTACTACACTATCTCTGGTCAGATCAGGCCAATGAATGGAGAAGATACTGGATTTCAGTTGACTGCTAAAAACTGGTCTGTTTAAAGGTTTAAATTGTTTGAAACAGTTTTTACATCTTTAAATAAATTACCATCTACAGTTCACCTGACTTTGACTTTATAGTTAAAATAATTTTGGTTTCAAAGCTTGTTTTGTTCTCAAATACTTGCTAAAACATTTGGGTAGGATTCATTACGGTTTGCAGGACAATGTCACTTAAAGTGCTGAATATAATTCATTTATAGCTTGATAGACACAACATAGTGTTCTCAAAAAGGTTTGTAGACTATGGTACAGACCTAGGGTGGCCTGCTGTGTTCACACCTGCAGCTGTGGGAAGGACCCATGACATTCTTTTTTTTTTTTTTCAAGACAGACTCTTACTCTATTACTCAGGCTGGAGTGCAGTGGCATGATCTCAGTTCACTGCAACCTCTGCCTCCTGGGTTCAAGTGATTCTCGTGCCTCAGCCTCCTGAGTACCTGGGACTACAGGTGCTTGCCACCACACCCAGCTACTTTTTGTATTTTTAGTAGAGATGGGGTTTTACCATGTTGGCCAGGCTGCTTTGGAACTCCTGATCTCAAGTGATTGGCCTGCCTCAACCTCCCAAAGTGCTGGGATTACATACAGGTCTGAGCCACCGCACCCGACCTTTTTTTTTTTTTTTTTTTTTTTTTGAAACAGCCTCTTGCCCTGTCACCAGGTTGGAGTGCAGTGGTATATTACAGCTCACTGCAGCCTCGACCTCCTGGGCTCAAGCAGTCCTTCCATCTCAACCTCGAGTAGCTGGGACTACAGACGTGAACCACCACACCTACCTAATTTGGTTGTTGTTGTTGGTAGAGATAGGATCTTGCTTTGTTGGCCAGGCTGGTCTCTAACTTCTGGCCTCACGTGATCCGCCCACCTCAGCCTCCCAAAGTGCTGGGATTACAGGTGTGAGCCACTGTGCCCGACTTTAATTTTACTTTTATCTGAGTCTTCTTGCTAGGGAAGATTTTTTTTAAAAAACCAGACTCAAATAATACAACGATAAGGGGAAAAATGATAAAATAAAAAACATTAAAATGAAGAACTTCTGTTCATCAAAAGACATAAATAGGAGACTGAAAAGGCAATCTCCCGAGGGAAAAAATGTTTAAAAATATACATCCAATAAGTGTCTTGTATCACAAATATTTCAAGGACTCAATGGAACTAGTAAGAAAAAGACAATTAGAAAAATGAGTAGAAGAATTGAGCAGGCACTTCACCAAAAGAATATTCAAATGAGCAACAGATATAAAAACAGTTCATTAGTCATCAGAGAAATGCAGACTAAAACCTCAGTGCATCACTGCTGGGCACTCAGCCAAATGGCTACAGTGAAAAAGACTATCAAGTAGTGGGAAGACTATGCAGGAATGGGAACTCGCACACTGCTGGTGGGCATGTAAACTGTACAACTGCTTCAGAGAACTGTTTGGCACCATAGACTAAAGATAAACATACATCAGCAATTTCAGTCCTAGGAATATACTCAAACAGCAGTGCTTACAGATTTTTTTTTTTTAACGTAGTCTCACTCTGTTGCCCAAGCTGGAGTGCAGTAGCGCAATCTCCGCTCACTGCAACATCCAACTCCCAGGTTCAAGCAATTCTCCTGCCTCAGCCTCTCAAGTAGCTGGGACTATTGGTGCCCACCACCATGCCCAGCTAAGTTTTGTATTTTTAGTAGAGATGGGGTTTCACCATGTTGGCCAGGCTAGTCTGCCCGCCTCAGCCTCCCAAAGTGCTGGGATTACAGGTGTGAGCCACCGTGCCTGGCCTGCTTACAGCTGTTTACCAAAATACATACAGGAGCCTGTCTGTAGCAGCAAGATACAAGATGACTCCATGGTAGGAACTGTCCATCAACCCGTGTCCAGTAGAATGGATAAACAAACTGTGGTCTAGCCATACAGTGGAATATTACACACCAACAAGAATAAGTTACTGCTAACAAAACATGAGTGAATATCATAAAACATATTGAGTGTAAGATGTCAGACACATAAGAGTACATGATGTATGATTCTGTGGATGGAAATCCAAAACAGGCAAACCTGTTTTATGGTGTTGGAAGCCAGGGATGTAGTCATGTTTTATTTATTGCTCTGCATCAGGAAATGTTCATGTTATGGAAAATGGTTGAGCTGTACACTTATGATTTATGTGCTTGCATATCAAGTCCTTTAAGTCTAAAAAATAACTAGACGTGGTTCCCTCTGAGTCATTCCTGACCTGGTGTCCCCTAGGTTTTGTGTTTCAGCGGGAGTTCCCCACACTTCCCCTCTCGGTTGCACTTCTAGGATGTGCTGTGATTCTAACGGACCTGTCTCCCTGGGGACCAGAGGACTGGATCCGCTGGTCCACCGCGGTCACCCTAGTCTTTGGCACAGTGGCTGCCCAGCCTGTGGTAGCACTTATTAAATGACTGTGGTGTAATGCTTCGATAGGTCCCTAACCCCAACTAGTTAGCCACTTGCTGAATCACTGCCACAATGACAAGCCGAAGAGCAGAGGCAGAGGCTGTGACAGGAGCAGAGAAGAATGTGAGCAGAAACGGTTTCCACTACGCACTGACCGCCAGGCTCTTCCAGCGAGCCAAGCCAAAGGGGAGCCGCCCGCGCGAGCTTCTTTGCGACAGAAAATGTCACAGCCTCCTCGGAGGGTCCTTTCACGCCGCTTTCGTGTTGCGGGTGCCAGAAAGGTGAAGGAGAAGGGAAGCGGACGTGCGGCCGGCCGGGCAAGGCCGGGCTGGAGGCGGCGCGGACTCCTGCGGTTCTCGGTGGGGCCGAGACTCCCGGGCCTACGCCGGCCGCGCGCCGCCCTGCCCGCCCCACAGAGCCCCGCTGCGCCTCCCGGTCCCCTGCGACCCCGCCCGGGCTCACCTGCGCGCGGGCCCCGTCGCGATGCGGGCTGCGCGGGCTCCGCGGGGAAGAGCTGCGAGCAGGCCCCGCTCCCCGGAAGCGCCGCGCACCGCCCGCCGCGCCGCCCCTCCCACGCCGCCCGGCCCAGTCCTGACCCGGGAGGCGCTCGGGCACGATCCGGCTGCGGGAGACGCGGGACGGGGCAGCCCCGGTGTCCCCCGCAGCCCGAGCCCCGGCCAGCCTGGCTTCTGCGTGATTCCGGGAGCCCGTCCTCTCTGCGAGCTGCGTGGGGGGCGGTCCGAAGCAACTCCGGGAGGAGCCTGTGGTTCCTCCGGGAGGAACCCAGGGTTCCCCGGCGCCCACCGTGACAACCTGAAGCCTGGGTTTTGTTCTAGGCGCGGGAGAAGGAAAAAAAAAACAAAACCTATTCCAACCATTTAATTATCCTAACATCCTGCGGGGGAGGGAATGCTGAGAAACTTGAAGATTGAAGAGTTGAAATGACTTTTCCAGACGTAACACACAGCGAGGGGTGCACGGGGCTGCAATGCAGGAGGGGCAGATCCGGGGCAGCAGCTGGGAAGCCAGGCCGCTGCGGCCGCCAGGTCCTGGCCCAGACACTGGTTGATGCCAATGAGGATGGAAGCCCCGCCTCAGACCAAAGTGCTTTCTTTGCTCCTCTAGGCACTGAGCCCACAAGGGCATTATGAACAGCGCTCCGGGACGCTGCAGAGCCGCTGCAGACTGCCTGGTGTAGGCAAGATGCTGGGAAGTCCTGGGTGGAAGAGATGGAGATGCGTTCGCCTCCCACTTCAGATGTTGGTGAGCTCTGTGAAGCACCTACCGGAGAAGGGAACAGGGAGCATTCCCCACAACTGTTTCACTCTACGAGAAATGTGAATGTCTTCCTGGGCGTCTTCCTCCCGGGCATGCCAGTTTGGGAAACACTATCCTAAAACGCGTTTGAAATGCTGGAGAGTGGAAGTAGTTAAATTAGGCCATCTAAGATTCATGATCTCCCCTCCAATCTGATTTCCTCCTTTTCTCACCAGCCCGCCAAAGCGGATGAGCTGCCCATCCTGGGAAGGCTCCGGAGTTAACTGCCTGGGTTCACGACCAGCGCTCATCACTTACTGGTTGTGTGGCCTTGGTGAAGTCACCAGACCTTTCTAGGCTTGCTTTCCTCATCAAATTATGGTGTCTGATTGCTGGTGTTCTTGCAAAGATTAGATAAGTCTACATAAAGTAGATCAGACACCTGGCCCTACACCCAAGTGCCCAGTTTGCTTTGACTCTACAAGTACACCTCCACCCAGGGCCTTCCGTTTGCCCAACTCTGCTCTGCAAAATGCCCTTCTTCTAGCAAGGCCTATGTTGTTGTTGCTTCCTTTTTCTTTTTTTTCACATCACACTGGTAAGCCAACGCATAACAAAGTTTAAGGGAGGCACATTTCACACATGTACCTGAGCACCCAATCATCATGCTTATGAACTACAAAGGGATCAAGGCCCATTTTTGCCTCTCTCTTATTCAGGAAAGCTTTGCCTCCTCCAGCCCTGCACAACTCCTTCCCTCGAAGGCCACAGTGCTTTTCATTGTAAAGAGCCTGTGCTCTGGCTGCTTAGCTCCCACTTTAGACTAAAAATTCCTCAGGGATGGTTCTTCAGGCTCTAGCCGGAGTAGAGGGACACTTGAGGGACACTCAGATAAACAGGCCTTGACTGCGCCAAGTATGGGCCAAGCGTTGGGACAGGTGGGTATCAGACGGGGGTGAAGAAGGCTTGATCCCGGCTCTGCACAGTTCAGTGGGAAAGACAGATACACGGAGGCAGTGGTGAGGGCTTGCCCACAGCTTGAAGTAGAGCCCTGTAGGAGGACAGGGGAGTCCTCAGCGCTTCTTAATAAACATAGTACTTGCTGTCTGGAAGGGAGCAGCTTCTGGGCGAGGAACACTTGAAGGCTTTTTCCCTTTCTCCCTGAGATTCGGATGTCTATGCTGAAGGGAGGGGCAGCTACTGCCTGGCACCTAGGGGAACCTCACAGGATCAACCCGGATGTTGGCTTGTCCCTCCCCCATATCCCTGGCTAGTTCCTTCCTGTCTTTCATCACTGCCTTCTTCCTCTTCTGCCTTCTGCCTTAAGCCTGGCCCCTCACCCCAACCCCAGGGGCACATCTTCTCCCCTGCCATTAGTAAGGCCCACCTCCAACATTTCTTCCCTCCCTTTCATCCTTCCCCGCAAAGGCCTCCTTAGCTTCCATGACACCTTAGGTCCATTCTCTGTGGGCACCTCTTCAGCATCCTCTTCTTTGGTTTGTCTCTTAAATGTCAGTGGGGTCCCTTCAGCTTCCCTCCTTGGCCCCCTACTCCAACCTCTGGGGTGATGCCATGCTGTTCCATGATGTCCACAGCTCTATCTACAGCACATATCATCTCCCAAGGACCATGCCAATCAGCCCAACCCCCTGTTTGAGGGATGCCCTTACAGGTACCCCTCATTCACTGCGTCCCAGACTGCAGCACTCACTGCTCCTCACTCTGCTCCTCCCTGGTGCTCCTCCTCTCTGGGAGGGGCAGTACCTCCGTCCAGAAACCTGGCCATCCAACTTGCTCCACTTCTTGTTACTGGCATCACTCTGGGATCCATCTGATTCTTGCCGTGATGGTTCAGGTACCCAGTGTCTCTGCCATGTGGACTGCAACCACAGCCTCCATGTGGCCTGCTTGCCGCCTGCCTTGACATCCTCATCTGCTCTCTACAAGATCATCCAGGTGACTCTTTTAAAAGGAAAATCTGATCGTGTTGCTCCCCTGTTTAAAACCCCTCAGTGGCCCCCTGCCCACAGAATAAAAATCCAAGCTCCTTGGTGTGGCTCGCCAGGCTCTGGTTCCTCTTCTTGTACTCCATGATCCAGACAGAAAGTCACACTGAATCCTGCTGCGGTCTGAATGTTCGTGTCCTCCCTAACACCCAATGTGATAGTGTTAAGAGGTGGGGCTTTTGGGGAAGTGATTAAGTCACAAAAACTCTGCACTCCTGAAAGGAAATGTCCTTGGAAGAGGCTGAAAGAAGCTGCCTTACCCTTTCTGCCATGTGAGGATGCAGTGAGAAAGCACCGTCTTTGAAGCAGACAGCAGGCTTTTACTAGATATGGAATCTGCTGGTGACTTGATTTTAGACTTCCCAGCTTCTAGAACTGTGAGCAATGTATTTCTATTGTGTATAAATCTTATTCTTGCTTCTGGGCCTTTACATATGGTGTGCCCTCAGCCTGGATCCTTCCTTGGCCACTTTGCATTCACTTCACTAAACGCCCATCCTTTAGGTTCAGCTGAGATCAATTTCCCTGGAGGAGCTTCATGGAGAAACACCCCTTGCCATGCTCCTACTCCCACCCTAGGTGTCTGTGTCGTGTGCTTATGCCAGCACTTTGGGGGTTACACTGTATCTGATCTAGGGGTGAGGGGCTAGGAGGGGCAGGACATAGCTATGAAAGTTCCAGCAAAGACATGACTATGTTTTGCTTGCTGGTGTACCTCAACATGTAGACCCTTAGCCTGGCCAACAGTTGGGCTGAATAAATGCTGGTAGAATAGATGGACAAAACCATCCCTCTTCCTTTACAACCAAACTCCCTGCAGGACATCAGGAATCGGGGGCACTTGCTTACAAGCAAGATACCTACCACCTGGGATCTAAGAAAGTTCCTGGACTCTGTCCACCATCTTCAAGCCTGTGGAGGCTTGCTGGGAACAAGAAGGCTATGGTCCAAGGCCAGTTTTGCAGCTTTAAGTGGGGTTTCCAGAACCAAAGGGGGCACACAGCTCTTCTTAAAATTGAGTGTTTATGCCTGGGATGAAACTGAATTCTATTTGGGCAAGAGATGTGCTCATGTATTCAAATCAACAACCACACAGCGACTCCTGGTGGCACACCAAACAAAACCAGAGTAATCTGGGGAAAAGTAAGTTGGGTTCATGGAAACAGTGGCATGGTTTATGTCAAATTCCCAATCTTCCTGCTGAGACCACAGACACAGAATCTGTGTGATATTGTACCCCTCAAGAATTTGAACTAATGAAAGGTGGACTTGTGCTTTCTTTTTTTTTTTAAAAAAGCTTTTTTTCAAGAGTTCTCAGAAAAAAAAAAAGCTCTTCATCTGGTGTAAGGCTAGTGGGGTACTTCAAAAGCTACTGCTGTACGATGAAAAGAAGAGACAGAAGACTGGAGGGAAGGAGTTAATCACATGTATTGATTGATGGATAGGGTAAACAGACAACCAATAAACCTGAGCCAGGCTGCCCCGGAAAGCTCTCCTACCAGGGCTCTGTCTGCTGAGGGTCACAGGCAGTGTTTTCTGGTCAGTGCCAGGATGGAGCCAGTCCTGGGCCAGGGTGCCCAGCTCCAGCTGGATTTCCCTGGTGGATGACACCAGCATGGGCTACAGATCAGTCCTAGGATCCTGCTCATCACTCGCTGTTGGCCTGGGCCTCAGTGCCTGTGCCTGTGCCTGCCCAGCCATGCAGGTGCAATGGCCTGCCTGAGAGGAGAGTGGGGAAAGGGAGAAGGCCCGGCACAGTGCTGGGGAAGACTGGAACAGAAAAAGAAAGAAGGCTGTGAACACGGCCAGGATGCAAGCCAGTGGGGCCAGTGCAGAGCGCACATGCTCAGATGATGTTGTTCTCCTGGATCTTCTCTCCCAAGTAAAAGCGGCTGAAGAGGAAGGAGTCCAGGTTGATGGTCTGGAAGCGGCCCTCCAGTATCATCTCTGCCACAGCTCGTCCCACACCAGGGGCCTGCTGGAGCCCATGACCACTGAAGCCAGTAGCAAAGAACATGTTGACAACTAGTGGATGGGGGCCCACCACACCGTTCTGGTCGAAGGTGTTGTAGTCGTAATAGCCGGCCCAGGCATTCTGAACCTGCATGTGCACAAAATGCTGAGTTCTCAGGAAGGCTGCAGCCACACTCCATCCTCTCATCAGGGGTCAGCACAAAGTACTTTCTACCCACTGCTGAGGGGTCTATGGGATGGGATGGATCCCACAGATTCTTTAGCAACTGTGACACGGAGGGATTAAGGCAGTGGACAGGTCCAAGGGGACCAACATGCTCCACTGTCACCTGTCCCATCCAATGTCCAAAAATAAAAAGGAAAACCAGCCCCTGCCAGTTACCTTCAGAGTCTCAAAAGCTGGGACCCTCTGAGCCAAATGGGGCCACACCTTGTCCTGGAAGAAATCATGGTCCACTTCCAGGTTCCCTGGGTCCGGTTCTTCCTCCTGGGGTGAGGTGGGGACAAGGCTTACATTGTCTAAGACACGACAGACCCAGACTTGTTTAACAATCCCTGTGTAGGTAGGGGATGGGAAGAAGTGGTTCCAGTTCAAATCTGGAGGGGGCTGCAACATCAGTTAACATAGTATGCAACCCCCAAAAAAGCCTGATTTGTTTTTGAGACAGTGTTTCACTCTTGTCGCCCAGGCTGGAGTGCAATGGTGCGATCTCGGCTCACTGCAACCTCTGCTTCCTGGGTTCAAGCGATTCTCCTGCCTCAGCCTCCTGAACAGCTGGGACTACAGGCATGCACTGGCACTGCCACCAGCCCAGCTAATTTTTGTATTTTTGTAGAGAGGGTTTTGCCATGTTGGCCTGGCTGGTCTCAAACTCCTGACCTCAGGTGGTCCACCCGCCTTGGCCTCCCAAAGTGCTGAGATTATAGGCACGAGCCACCGTTATCTGGCCAAAAGCCTGATTCTTTGTGACAGTTATTTGATGTCTCCTTGCCGGCATGTTCCACCCCACTCGGCTTACCTCAGCGGGGCTACGGCTACCTAGGTAGTTGCTACCTAATCCTTCCCGGCGGAAATAGGCTCCACTGGTGTCTGCAACGAGCGGACTCTCCAGGCCTGGTCCCTGGGGGCAGTGCCACACATACACATACCTGCCACAACCAGTGTGGTTACGAACTGCAAAAACAGCATGGCCAGCAACCCTCCCAACCCTGTGCGTACACACACACACACACACGGCCGGCAACCCTCCCCAACCCCATACACACACACACACACACACACACACACACACACACAGACACACACACACACACGGCTGGCAACCCTCCCCAACCCCATACACACACGCATGTGCGCACTTATCTGACTTTGATGTCATTTTTCTTTATCTTACCAAGCTCCTCAGCTGCCCGGAGGGCAGTTACCTTTTCCTCGGCTCCACAGGTAGCTTGGTGCCCTGCAGGGTGTCGGGCGGCCCCTTCCCAATACCAGCCAGCGCTGCGATTTGTGCAGACCAGGCTCCAGCTGCATTGATCACTATGGCGCATTCCACAGGCTGGTATTCCATGCTGTTGTCCATCTTCACCTGCAGGCACCAGAGGGTGAGGGGTGGGAAGGCCTGGACCACATACCAGGCACCCTGAGAGATGCGCTGCTTCCTGAGCCTTAGTTTCCTCAGACTGGAAAGTGGGTCAAAGAAGACCAGAACAAGGAGAGTCACTACCTTTCCCATCCCTCCATTTTGGTAAGGACATCGCCAGACGAGAAACTTACGTGGACTTCATAGATCCTTTTCAATTTCACCTCTTTCTGATTTTTGGTCAACATGCGGCCAGACGAAGAGACAAAACCTGCAGAGAAGAAAATGAAAAATAGGCCTTGGAGGCCCCAAACAGGAAGGAAATGGGGATTTCACTGGTTTCTTAAGGAAAGAAAGCTGGAAGGATGGGAGGTTTCCCACAGATACTGAAGCGAACAGAGATGAAGGAACTGGCATGAGCTTGGCCACACTCTGATAGGATAGTGCTGAGGTGAAATCATCAAGCAGATCACAAGTCACAACCGCTCAGTGAGAAGCCTGGGTCAGGATGCCTAGGACCTGCCCTCAGGGAGACCCCTTTCCCTCTCCAGCACTTGCTTAGCCTGTGAGTGAGAAGAGAAGACCTAGTCGAGGCCTATGCCCTGGTCGCTAGAGGAAACAAGCTGAGACTCACGTATCACCTCTCCCTGGCAGAAAAGGACTCCCATGGACTGGACCTTTCGCCGAAGCCCCTGGAGCAGACACCAGGGGTCAAACCAACCTTCATCCTCCATCCCTGTGATAAGAAAAAGAGAACTCACAAAGAGGGATGAAGACTCCTGCTCTCTGATTGTATTTCCTGTGCCCCCAACCCCTCTCTAGGGCTTGTAAGCCGGGGAAGGAAGGTCATCTTGACCAACTGAACCACAGAGACAAGCCTGCTGAAGGACAGAGAACTAGCACGGCCCAGGGCAGTCCCCGTGACATAGGAGGGAAGTGTTCTTCCTTCAGCTTGGCTGTGGGGCACCAAGACTCCCAACCTGTAGTACCCCTAGTCTCTATCTTCAGGAAAAAAGCTGTCCCCTCTGCAAGCAAGTCTCACCATAAGATGCCAAAGCCACTCCCTCTGTGTTTATCCAGGGAAACTTGTTCCGAAGCTGATCAGGAGACATCAGACAAACTTTGGCTCCCTCCTGCCTGAGATAAATGTGTGGGTCGGTGTGTGTGTGTAGAGAGGGGTGTGTGCAGAGGGGTGAAGTATGAACCCCAACTCCACAAGTGGGGAGTCCAGCTCACTCATGTCACTTCTCTAACCCAAACGGCCCTATTTTTCCTCATTGCTGAGTAGCTGAAGACCAAGCCTCCTAGTCAGGCTCTTTAGCTTATGATTATCTTTCCTTCCCTACACCCTCTTCGTCTCCCTGTCTCCCTTCAGCACACAGAGCTCCCTGCTATCCTGGTCCATTCCATGACTTTTTTTTTTAATTGAGTCTGGCTCTGTTGCCCAGGCTGGCATGCAGTGGTGCCATCTTGGCTCACTGCAACCTCCTCCTCCCAGGTTCAGGTGATTCTCCTACCTCAGCCTCCTCAGTAGCTGGGATTACAGGCACGCACCACCACACCCAGCTAATTTTAGCATTTTTAGTAGAGACCGGGTTTCACCATGTTGGCCAGGCTGGTCTTGAACTCCTGACCTCAGATAATCCACCTGCCTCGACCTCCCAAAGTGCTCGGATTACAGGCGTGGGACACTGTACCCAGCCTATTCCATGAACTTTCATGACAAGGTGGTACTTGTTCCCTCTACTCCTTGTACAATCCTGTTCACGAGCATAGGTATCTCCTCTGGGACACTGTCCCCCAAAGGCAGCATAGCGGAGGCCCCAACAGAACACTCACAAGCCAGACTACTGGCTTAGAATAAAATCCCACTGCCACCACTAACTAGCACCTCATGTTTCCTCATATGTATAGTGGGGATGTTCTGATGATTAAATGAGTTCATATCTGTACAGCATTTAGGATATCAATTGATGTCACTGTGAGACTTGGGTGTTTGTTAAATAAACATAAAAATAAAGCCTCCCGCCACATTGCATCACAAAGATGCCCACCCTCACCTGATTATGAGAATCATTTAGAGCAGGGGTTGCCAAATCTGACCTGCTGCCTGTTTTCGTAAATGAGCCACACTCCTTCATTTCTACTTTTGTCTATGGCTGCTTTCATGCTATGATAGCAGAGTGGTTGCAATGAAGACTGTACAGCCAGCAAAACCTAAAATATTTGCTATCTGGCCCTTTACAGAAAAAGTTTGCTAACTCCTGACTTAAGGTTCTTGTTAAAAACCCAGATTTGTGGGGTCCTTCCCTAGAGATTCTGGCTTATCAGGTCTGGGATGTATTCCAGGTGGTTTTCATGATCTAATAAACTAGGAAGCACCTGGCAGTGTTTTGTCCACATCCGTGGTAAGGCACTCCCATGGGGTATCGCAGGTCTGTGTGTGTATTTCCTTCCTGACACACTGAGCTCCTAGACTGCAGGGATCTGTCTTATCAACTCCACCTTCTCAGTTCCTAACCTGGTACAGGAGTCATCAAACACCTCTGGCCGCAAAGCAGCTGCGAGGCTGTTCCAGGCACCCACCTCTGCACTTTTACGTTGTTCTCCATGGCTGCAGCATCCTTTTCTGAAGCCAGCCAGAGGTAGCCTAAGGGGTTGAACTGGAGATCCAGGGGAGGGGCATCGACTACAGCCAGGTGCTCCTGTGTGCAGAGAGAAGCTCCTGAGAGAGGCTGATTTAAGGACGCCAGGGAGTTTTCCTGCTTTCTTCCCTCACAGCTCCTGGGGCTCAGTGCCCCAGACCTTGAGGCACCACCACTAGGAAGAAAGGCCAGGGCCCACCACTCCTAACTGACTACCTTGCTAGCTGGGTTGCTCCTCCCTCTGGGCTAGAGGAGGGGTTACCACCCCAACATCCCAAGTATCATTGCACCTACATTGATGTTCCGTAGAAAGCTGGCTGAAAAGAGGGAGAGGTGGATGTTCTCAGGCAATGAGAACTGCTGATGAATCCCACCCAGTGAAAGCGCACTGGAGGCCTGTGAATACTGCAGAAAAACAAGAAAAGTTCAAGTAGACCAGTACCCTATCACATGTGAATAGAGCACTGCAATGAAAGGTTCGAGCTACACACCTAAAGTTTAAGGGGAGTCCTGTTTGCAAATCTGTAATCTAAGAGGAGCTGAGATGGATAGACCTATGTGTAAGTCAACTTGAAGACAACAGTGTTTAAAATCGGATGTGCAGAGCAGAGAGGGTCAGTCATCTGGAAAGAGCTGACACAGTGGTACAAAATGGTAATGGTCTGGAAGGAAGTCCAAGGGCAGGGGACTAACAGTTGATCTACCACTTGGAAAATGAAAGGCTACGATTGAAGTAGAGTAGCAAGCCTTGTGGCTAGCTGGCAATGCAAACAGGAACATCTAAAGTGCAAAAACCAGCCAGGTGGTGGCTCATGGCTGTAATCCCAGCACTTTGGGAGGCCGAGGTGGGTGGATTGCTTGAGCTCAGGAATCAGAGACCAGCCTGGGCAACATGGCGAAAAACCAGCTCTACAAAAAATACCGAAATTATCCAGGTATGGTGGTGCATGCCTGTGGTCCCAGCTACTTGAGAGGAGGACCACTTGAGCCTGGGAAGTGGAGGTTGCACTGCACTCCAGCCTGGGCAACAGAGCGAGAGCCTGTCTCAAAAAAATAAATAAAATAAAATGCAAAAACCTCAGAAGTAATGGGGCCTAACAGAAGCAACTTGAGGGCCAGGCATGGTGGCTTATGCCTGTTATCTCAGCACTTTGGGAAACTGAGGCGGGCGGATCACTTGAGGTCAGGAGTTCAAGACCAGCCTAGGCAACATGTCTCTACTAAAAATACAAAAAATAGCTGGGCATCATGATGTGTGCCTGTAGTCTCAGCTACTTGGGAGGCTGAAGCAAGAGAATCACTTGAACCTGGGAGGTGGGAAGTTGAAGTGAGCTGAGATTGTGCCACTGTACTCTAGCCTGGGTGACAGAGCAAGACTCTGTCTCAAAAAAAAAAAAAAAAAAAAGACAATTATAGCTTGAATGTAGGCTCTCATGATCAGAGCTGTGAGATCTCAAAAAATCCAGTATTGTGATACTTGCTTCCAAAAGCACAAACCTTATTGCCAAGCTTCCGGGTTTGACTGAGGAAGTTCCTGGGACAATTTCTCAACAAGGTCCAAAGCATAATCTCTGCCCTTTGGATCCCCCGAGATTGAGGTCCTCTCCTCTCCTTCCCCTATCCCTAGAGTCCTTAATAGAATGTGAGTTATCTTTTTTGCCCCACTCCTGACTCTGCCCTACCCCAGACCTCACCGTGAGGTCCCGTTCCACCACCAGCACCCGAAGAGCACCTCGTTGCTTCTCCATCTTCTTCAGCCAATAGGCCACAGACAGGCCAAGTACCCCACCTCCTACGATCACCACATCCGAGTGGTCGGGGGGCAGGTGGCTGCCGTCATACAGTGGATGCAACGATGTTCCAGGCAGCACTGACTGGATCTTCTTCTTAATCTCAGACAACTTTTCCTCCCAGTCTGTAGGATGTAGTTAGGGTCAGAGGGCCATATGTTTCCTTCCCACATGGTGGGGGCAAGGGGAGGGGGTTGGAGGATGGGCATAGGAAAAAGTGTACTAAACAGATACTAGTCGGCAGTCCCCACTGTCATCCTGTCTCATAAGGTCACCTTGCACCCAACAGTGTTGTCAGTTTTCTGAATGGTCCGCATGCCATCAGTCTCCCTTTCCATGTACTGTGCCAAGCACTGCAAGATTCAACTTCCTAAAATTAATTTTCTACATTTACCTCCTGCATAGACCTCTCCTGATCCCAACTCACATACTCAACTGCACTGTCATCCCCACTTGGGGCCTTCCAGGCCTCTGGACCAAGAGGCCCTGGCACACTCCAAGTCACAGCACCCTCTGAAGCATGGCACCTCTAAGCGGCACCTTATCCTGAATATCCATCACCACTACCAAACCTACATTTAGATCCTATCTATAATCAAGTCCTGAGGGCTGGCTTCCAAATAACTCCTCAATCTGTCCCCTTTCTTTCTCTGCCACCATCCTCCTGGGCCAAGCCACTATCACCTCTCAACTGGACAAATGCAAAAGTATCCTAACTGTTCCCACTGACCCCACCCCCTGCTGCAAACATTTCGACAATATAGCTAGAAATATCTTTTCTTTTCTTTTTGAGATGGAGTCTTGCTCTGTCGCCAGGCTGGACTGCACTGGTGCAATCTTGGCTCACTGCAACCTCCACCTCCCCAGTTTAAGCAATTCTCCTGCCTCAGCCACTCCAGTAGCTGGGATTACAGGTGCACACCACCACGCCCGGCTAATTTTTGTATTTTTAGTAGACAGGGGGTTTCACCATGTTGGCCAGGATGGTCTTTATCTGTTGACCTTGTCATCCGCCCGCCTCGGCCTCCCAAAGTGCTGGGATTACAGGTGTGAGCCACTGCGCCTGGCCAAAAATTTCTTTTCAAAACACAAATTTAATCACAAATGCTCTCACTTAAAATCCTCCAATAGGTTTCCATTACTCTAAAGACCAAAGTCCAAAGCCTTAAACAGGGCCTGTGAGGTACACAATCTGGTTCCTGTTCCTCTTGTCCTTCCCTACACTCTAGCCCCTTGAGTTCCTTGATGACACCTTATTTCCTCCCACCACAGGGAAACTACAGTGCCCTCTCTGCTTTGAAACTGTGTCCACTTCCTTGCCTAGTTAATTCCTTGCTCAAACAAGCCTTTCTTGACCCCCTAGACCAGGTCAAACTCTACATGATCTCTTGCACACAATTGCAACTTTGAGTTTGATTGCTACATACTCTAAAATCCATGAGTGGGGAGGCTGTGTTTACCTTCATTGAATCTCCAGCCTCTCTCAACACCTGGCATATTCTAAGTGCTCAGTAAGTACCTTAAAAAAATGAATCCCTTTGCCATATCTCAAAGTCTCCTCAGCAGCACTGGAATCCTTCTTTGTTCTGGCCTTAGCTTACCTGTCCACACTACATTTCATGTTACTACTCACACTATTTATTTAGATGGCTTTTGCTAGTTCCTTGCATAAGAACAATATTTTTCTCCTAATCTGCATTCAGTTCTTCATAGACTGGAACACATACCTTTCTTAAGCCAGTAAACATCCTTCAAGGCTGCCCACCTGCTCCATGTACTTCTACAGTTATGCTAGCTAGCAGTGCAGGAATTTCGCTTTGTCACCCAGGCTGGAGTGCAATGGTGCGATCTTGGCTAAGGGCAATCTTCGCCTACGGGGTCAAGCGATTCTCCTGCCTCAGCCTCCCGAGTAGCTGGGATTACAGGAGCCCACCACCGCACCCGGCTAATTTTTGTATTTTTAGTAGAGATGGTGTTCCACCCTGTTGGCCAGGCTGGTTGCGAACTCCTGACCTCAGGTGATCCACCCGCCTCGATCTCCCAAAGGGCTGGGATTACAGGCGTGAGCCACCGTGTCCAGCCTCTATATAGTCTTGAACTGGTCTACTGTCTGTTGAAATTTTCCCTCTCTAGATAAACTCTAGCCATCTTCCAGGATATTCACTGAATCCCACCTTCTCTTCTCTTCACTCCTTCACCGCCGCAGCACTAAGTACACCATCGCGGGCAAGACTTAATGCACATCTGTGCCACCTATGAAATCAGTCTGACTGTAAGCCGAGGTGTAGAATAATGTGGGACATGCCACCTGAGAAGGATTGCCTTGGGAGCCATACACCTGCCCAGCCCCTACAAGCTCTGGTAGGCAAGCTTACCCCCTTCCCCACGCCGACCCACTGTCCTGCCAGTGTGGGGCACGGTTCCGTGTCCTGAACGGCACACAGCCGGAGGTTGGGGGCAACCCAGATCCACAATACCCTCTGTCGTCCTCAACTTTACCCAGAAAAAAGCCTCCTCTGCCTGGCCTCCGGGTCAAGGGGCCTCGGCGCACGCCGAGCGACAGAACCCTCGGAAGCATGGCCCTTCTGAGTGCGGACCTGCTGAGAGCTGCACAGCTGCCTAGCTATCAACCCAGACGTCACTGCTGCGCGCCAAACGCCATTCAGACGAGCGCGCCAATTGGCCAGCGGCCCCTCCGGGCTCCGCCCCCCCGACGCTATAGGTGGCTATCTCCCCGAGACCTCTCCGGGAGCCCCACCCAGGCCCGCTCCCACTCACCATTGGAAGGCCTTGTGATACGTCAGTCCTGCGCGCCCTCGGGCGGAGATGGGGAGGGCACCCGGCGTTCTGAGCGGAAGTGCGGTTGAACCGGTTTCCGGGGCCGCTGGTGTGACGTGTCCCGCTCTTGGCGCAGCAGGAAGCGGCGGCGATCGCGGCCTCAGTTCCCGGCGCCGGCCCCAGCTCCTCTGCCGCTGCCGTCATGCTCGACTTCTTCACCATTTTCTCCAAGGGCGGGCTTGTGCTCTGGTGCTTCCAGGGCGTGAGCGACTCATGCACCGGGCCCGTTAACGCGTTGATTCGTTCTGTGCTGCTGCAGGTACCGCCCCCGCGGGATCAGAACTCCAGGCTCTTCCCTAACCCGATCCATGGTCCCCTTGGACTGTATTCCGCGCCTGCTCCCATCCTCCCCGCCCACCTCAAACTGGCCACTCACGCGTAACCCGGACTCCGCTTCGTTTTCCTGCCCACTTCAGAGTACCCCGTAACTTAGTGACGGCCCCCACCTCTGGTGTCTGGACTCTAGCCGAATTCCGGCGCCTTTGGAATTTCCCTCCTCTCCCTCTGTTTACCCCCAGCAGCTTGTTTTTGTTGTTTCGAGGCTAGGTGAAATAACAGATGGGAACCTTTACAAAACTAAATGGTGTATAGCCGCTAGTAATCTGATTGTTTATATGACTGTTGCCCTTTTGGCTTCCATGTGTCTTCCTCTCTCTCACCTCTTTCCCCCAACTTGGTATCTTCTTTTCCTTCTGGTGGAATGTCAGAGAGAAGTGCCCCAGCATTCTCTTGTCCTGGGGACAGACTTGAATTTGGGGGAAATGTATGGTTCTTTCCCAAAGGTAATCCAAACCCAGGGCCCGAACCTGGGTTTTCTGGGGATAGTCTAAACACTGAGACATACTCTTTCTCCAGGAACGGGGAGGTAACAACTCCTTCACCCATGAGGCACTCACACTCAAGTATAAACTGGACAACCAGTTTGAGCTGGTGTTTGTGGTAAGTGGGGTGTTTTAGAGGGACAATGATTACATTCTTAGCATAGTCCTGATTATTAAGAGAACTCGGATTAATTGCATCCAGTGTATATGATGATGTAACTCAGTAAACTAGAAAGGTAGATGGGGGAAACAGCAGCTACTGGGCCCAGGCAGGGAGCTTAGCTGCCTCTCATGACAGGGAAACCAGCCAGGTGGCTGAACCTATCTCTGAAAGCCAGGGTTGAGTTGGCTTCCCTCCATTCTAGGCTGGCATGTAAGCAGATCTGTTGGCTTTGTTCTCCTAAACAGGTTGGTTTTCAAAAGATCCTGACACTGACATATGTAGACAAATTGATAGATGACGTGCACCGGCTGTTTCGGGACAAGTACCGCACAGAGATCCAACAGCAAAGTGCTTTAAGTTTATTGAATGGCACTTTTGATTTCCGAAATGACTTCCTGCAGCTCCTTCGGTGAGGCCTGCCTTCTCTAAATCAGTTTATTTCCATGATTTGATGAACTCTCTGAAGGGGGCTCAAGGGTGGTATGGGTGTGTTAAAAGACATTCCTAATTTGCTACCCAGTTCTCATTGTCCTCTTGGGTGTGAAAGTCCTTTCTCTGGACTATTTTTCCTCCTGCACGAGGTAGAAAGGCAAACCATTCTGTTTTGTTTAGTGAAGCAGAGGAGAGCAGTAAGATCCGTGCTCCCACTACCATGAAGAAATTTGAAGATTCTGAAAAGGCCAAGAAACCTGCAAGGTCCATGATTGAGACACGGGGGGAAAAGCCCAAGGAAAAAGCAAAGAATAGCAAAAAAAAGGGGGCCAAGAAGGAAGGTGAGCTTGAGTTCTTTGGACATATTGGGATATGAAGGGCATTAACATGGTGCTGAGGACTCAGGTGGTCTTCCTTCTGTCATCGCTTCCCTCCTTCTCACTCAAATGCTCACCATCCTGTAATCCCCAGGCCTTGTGAACCTTAAGATGTTTGGTCCAAATTTCCTTTGAACAATTTGGAAGACTTTTAGCCATTGTCTAGTGGTTGGGATTGGTGTTTTTTTTTCTTCAGTGAGTTCTTTTCCAACAGGTTCTGATGGTCCTTTGGCTACCAGCAAAGCAGTCCCTGCAGAAAAGTCAGGTCTTCCAGTGGGTCCTGAGAACGGAGTAGAACTTTCCAAAGAGGAGCTGATCCGCAGGAAGCGAGAGGAGTTCATTCAGAAGCATGGGAGGGGTATGGAGAAGTCCAAGTGAGCGCTCTTTCTCCAGTACTCTCAAAATACTCTTACCTAGACACGACGGGTGCGAGGGAGTTCTGGTCTCTGGCTCATGTTTCCTTTCCTACTTCTCCACCATAACCCTTTGTCCTATAACCTGTTGCAGCAAGTCCAAGTCAGATGCTCCAAAGGAGAAGGGCAAAAAAGCACCCCGAGTGTGGGAACTGGGTGGCTCTGCTAACAAAGAAGTCTTGGATTACAGTACTCCCACCACCAATGGAACCCCTGAGGCTGCCTTGTCTGAGGACATCAACTTGGTAAGAGGTAGCAGGGGTCAAAGTGAAGGTTATCTTTAATAAGAAATTGGGAGGAAGTAGAGAGCGGGAAGGTGATACCTGAGTTTGAGTGAGGAGTAAGTTATACTTGGGAGCTTCCCCAAATGAAAGAGATAGAGCAATGTGGACTTCTTCCTCAGAGAGCTTAGTGTCCCTGACCCCATCTCCTTTCCCCATATCTTCCAGATTCGAGGGACTGGGCCAGGGGGGCAGCTTCAGGATCTGGACTGCAGCAGCTCTGATGATGAAGGGGCTGCTCAAAACTCCAGCAAACCTAGGTAGGGAAATTTCAGCTGGGGGAGTGGTATATGCATCTGCAGAACTGGTAAGATACAACTCCTACCTACTGGCTTGATGTGTATTTGTGATCTTCTGTCCCTGTAGTGCTACCAAGGGAACACTGGGTGGCATGTTTGAAATGCTGAAGGGCCTTGTGGGTTCAAAGAGCTTGAGTCGTGAAGACATGGAATCTGTGCTGGACAAGATGCGTGATCATCTCATTGGTAAGTTCTGAGGACAGGGCTGACTCATGTTCACAGATAGGGGTAGTTGAGAGCAGAAACACCTAGTGTTTCTCACCTGTACCGTAAGGATTGGTCATTGCTGACATAGAACTGACATACCTGTCACCCTCTCCTCAGCTAAGAACGTGGCTGCAGACATTGCTGTCCAGCTCTGTGAATCTGTTGCCAACAAGTTGGAAGGGAAGGTGATGGGGACATTCAGCAGTAAGTACCTCCCTAAGCGAGAAAGTGCTTATGGGTACCAAGAGGTTAAGTGCATAGAGCTCCATTCTTACTAGGTATGGGACTTTTGGCAAATTCCTTAACCTCTATAACCTAGATTTTAAGGGTTATTGAGAGGATTAAATGAGTTAGTGCTTGATTATCCTAGTCCCCTTAGCTCAGAAAGGTGTTAGGCATTTTTGAGAGCATTCCTTGGGTCTCACAGCTGCAACCTTCTCCACCTCCCCTTTCAGCGGTGACTTCCACAGTAAAGCAAGCCCTACAGGAGTCCCTGGTGCAGATCCTGCAGCCACAGCGTCGTGTAGACATGCTCCGGGACATCATGGATGCCCAGCGTCGCCAGCGCCCTTATGTCGTCACCTTCTGCGGCGTTAATGGAGTGGGGAAATCTACTAATCTTGCCAAGGCCAGTGCAGCTCCCCAGCCTGTCACTGATATTTCTGTATTTCTCATGTCTGAAAATCCTGGCTTTAGGTGACTTTTCTCACTTCTTTTTCACAGATTTCCTTCTGGTTGTTAGAGAATGGCTTCAGTGTCCTCATTGCTGCCTGTGACACGTTTCGTGCCGGGGCTGTGGAGCAGCTGCGTACACACACCCGGCGTTTGAGTGCCCTACACCCTCCCGAGAAGCATGCTGGCCGCACCATGGTGCAGTTGTTTGAAAAGGGCTATGGCAAGGATGCTGCTGGCATTGCCATGGAAGCCATTGCCTTTGGTACAGTGCACGGGAAGTTCAGGGGCTTATTTGGGGTCCCTTTTCCTCCTTGGGTTCTCTTGGAACTTGGAGAGGATCAGGCTTGTGCTCCTACAGACTCGTTGCTCAATTACAGGAAAAAGATCAGTTATTTGCCATGCTCTGCTTTTGGGTAGTATGTGTAGTTGCAAGCAAAGCTAATATGCCCTAACCAAAGAAACCTGAATTTGGTCACCTTTATCCTGTTGCCTTCCTTTTCCCAAATATGTTTGGTGATGCCCGAGCGTACAGTCAATCAAGTTTTTCTCACATTAGCTTGGAGCCAAATCCAGAGCCCAAGACTGTGAACAGGTAGACTTAGTAGAGCCAAAGTAGGACTTTTTGAGAGGAAGCTGGAGATGGGCACGAGGGGCACTCCAGGTGTTCAGAGTTGACCCCTTTCTTTCTCTAGCACGTAACCAAGGCTTTGATGTGGTGCTGGTGGACACGGCGGGCCGCATGCAGGACAATGCCCCTCTGATGACTGCCCTGGCCAAACTCATTACTGTCAATACACCTGACTTGGTGCTGTTTGTAGGAGAAGCCTTAGTAGGCAATGAAGCCGTGGACCAGCTGGTGAGAGTGTGGGCCCAGTTCCCTTTACAACCTAATAAGCTTTGGTCAATTTAGATGGTTCGTTTACTTCTATCACCTTTCTTTTTTCCAGGTCAAGTTCAACAGAGCCTTGGCTGACCATTCTATGGCCCAAACACCTCGGCTCATTGATGGCATTGTTCTTACCAAATTTGATACCATTGATGACAAGGTAAACGTGAGACTGAATGGGCATCCTCCACAAAGGAGCTGAGGCTGCAAGGAAACCTTGGCTCCAGCGCTTCCTGTTCCTAAGAGGGTGAGTGAAAAGTGGGCTCGTGTTGATTGGCTGTCCTCCTTCTCCACCTAGGTGGGAGCTGCTATTTCTATGACGTACATTACAAGCAAACCCATCGTCTTCGTGGGCACCGGCCAGACCTACTGTGACCTACGCAGTCTCAATGCCAAGGCTGTGGTGGCTGCCCTCATGAAGGCTTAATGTGGCTCTTGCCCAATACCAAATCGCCGCTTTCCCCACAAGCCCTTCTTCCTGTATCAAGAATGTGCTTTAGAGTATGTGAGCAACTTGTCTTCAGTGTAGTGCAAAGGCAGAGTGGAGGGGCTTCTGGCTCCTTCTCATTCTACTCCCCATTCAGCACAGCTGCCATCTGCAAGGAGGGCCTAATCATGTTACAATCATTGCCCACTGACCCTCACCCAGTGGGCCTCCCCCTTCCTACTCAGGCACCCCCTTCACTCTGCCTACAGACTCAGTCTCATTACAGCTTCAACCAATGGTTGGAACCCAACACCAGAGCTTTGCTAATAATTAGTGTGGTCAAGAGCCATCTGAGCCTAATGAGTCCCAGCTGCATTAGGTTAAGAGACTCTTCTAGAGCCAGCGCCAGGTCTTGAATGGCACCTCTCCCTAGGATACACAGCCTGCAGGTCCCTGGGACCTGGATGACACCCGCCTCACTGTGGCAGTGTATTGCCTGTTAATTGCTGCTAATTCTAATTCTGATGATGACTGCTACTCCAGTGTTTACCCCAAAGCATCTGCTAGGCTGGAGTGATTTGTTACAAATGCGCAAAAGATGAGTCCCTGCTTCCCTCAGAAATAAAGGAGCTGAGCTGCAGGGTTGCATTGGGTTTCTTGGCCTTCAAACACTTCCCACTCCCAAAATCCAAAGTAAGCTTTGCATGTTCCCCTTCCTGGGAGGAAACCAATTGTCAGAAGGTATATGTTGCCCCCCTCCCCCTCCCATCCTTCACTTCCTAAGCAGTCCTGGCTTTTCCTCATCACTCTTCTCTACAGTGCCTGGTAGACAAGTGCTACATTGAAGAATACAAACCTCTTGTTAAGACTTGTCCTGTAGCTTGGTATTACAGATGTGCTATTAGTGCAATAAGGTGACGGCCGTCTGCCCAGAGAAATACATAATTTATATAAGAAAATAAATTTCATAAATAAATTCCCTTTCAGGTCTTGGAATTCTTTTACACGGGAAGCAAAACTAAAATTCCACAACACACTAACTATAGTTCCAGGGCTTATTTATGGTCAGAAGGACAGTAGAGCAGAAGTTGGTGATGTTCTAGGGAATCACGTAAGTAAACAGTTGTCCTGAGAACAAGATCGGTCCACCCCAAGGTGAAAGATCGGAACTTTTAAAATTTGAGTTATTAAAATTAAGCTTGTTAGTACCTTGATGCAAGAGAGTTTTCTACAGTAGAGCCAGGGTCCTGGCAAGTAAATGAACAAGCTTTTAATACAGCACAGTTATGTAAAATACTGTACACTGTAAAAGATCTAGAAAACTAGAGCTTCAAGTCATGTTTTTAAAAAAGCCATTAAGCTTAATTGAAAAACCAATTATAGAGTACAAAACTGCAACAAGAGCCACGGTGATTCCATGGCATGTAGACCCCAAGTCCATGCAGAGCTGCAGCCAGTCAGTGGAGGTATCACATTAGTGTGCTGTGTGGACACAAGCATGTCCAGCCTGGGGAGTGGGGCGGGAGCTGCATTTGGGTCCTGCTGTCACTTGTATTCTTGAACAGGCAGCAGAATATCAAGAACCAGGTAGCATGAAGGATTACACTGGAACATTCCCCTTTTCTACCCCACCCTTCAACTTCTGGCTATTGGTACTTTCTGGGAGCTGTGTTGGCTTCTTGTAAGTTTACTTGTTAAACACCGTCCATGGTAGGGCCTAACAGCTTGGTCTAACGGTCGTGATTTCTCTAGCTTGCTCATGTGCTACAGCCTGTGGGGAGAAAGAAAAGAGAACAAAATGAAGTTTCACAAAACAGGTATATGCATCGGAAGCTTCAGATATTTAAGTCAATCCTAACCCTTCAGAAGACAAGACAGGAGATTCTAGTAATCTTGTGAATATATTTAAAATTTTGTTTTTTGTCACCCAGGCTCAAGTGCAGTAGCACAATCAGCTCACTGTAGCCTTGAACTCCTGGGCTCAAGCAATCCTCTTGCCTCAGCCTCCTGAGTAGCCGGGACTACAGACACACACCATCACACCTGGCAGTTAAAAAAAATTTTTTTTTGTAGAAATGGTGTCTCACTATGTTGCTCAGACTCGTTTCAAACTCCTGGGCTCAAGCAGTCCTCCCACCTTGGCCTCCCAAAGTGCAGGGGTTATAGGCCTGAGCCACCATACCCAGCAGCACTTTTTAAAAAAATTAACTGATCATTTCACTAGATTGTAATAGATAGGAAAAGATAGAATCCTTAATGGGTAGGAGAGGAAAATTATTCTCTATAGTGTTTTTTTAAATTTGGCAATGTCAGGTCCAAAGTAACATTCACTATAGTCTTAGCCAAGTCCTAGAAAGACTGCCACAGAGTGATAAATAGTAGAACAGGAAACAGTATACCTCTTATTTCACCGTGTGCCGCAGATGAGCCATTTAGCTGACCTTCTCTCACCATCCCTGCTAAATAGAGGACATCAACATCAGACATTAGAGTGAAAAGCTAGAACTATTAATAGCAAAAAGAAAACTAAAGGGAGATTAGGATATATGGTATGACTGAAAAGGATGGCATTTAGAAATGAAACAGTCATTGGGAAAATAAGGAGGCAGAGAGGATAAACTGGAGTAGTCTTTAGACTTGCATTACCTGACAGGGAAGCAGAGAGTTTCCTTAGTGCACTACGATTGCTTGTAGACAAAACATTTTCCATACAGGCAACATGTGTCTGCTGTCCCTAAGCAGTCTAGAGAGCCAAGTTTAGGTAAAAATTCAATCTCAACAGAGATGGGCAAATGGCATGTGAATGAACACATTCAAACAGAAGAGTGAAAAGGAACAGAATACTCCCACAATATAAAACATAGTAGCACTAGCCATATGCAGCTACTTAGTTTCAAATTAAATTAAAAATTCCATTCCTTAGTCACACTAGCCACATTTCAAGTGTGCAACAGCCTCATGTGGCTCCTAGCTATGACACTGGACCGTGAAGATTATACAATATTCTTATGACTGCAGAAAATTCTATTGGATAACACTGGCATAGATAATAGTTCAGAAAAAAATAACACATGGAAGAAAATCATCATTAGACATATGGTCAATTACAGTATGAACATGCATGGTACTCAAATATACAAATTAGTATTACCCTCGTAGAAACTAATTTAGCAATATTCATCAATCACTGAAATGTTTGTGATGTTTGACCTGATTACTCTGAGAATTCATCCCAAGGAAATTACTAGAAAAGCTGAAGGCATACAGATGTTATTCTCACAACATTACTTATAATACAAAAACTGGTTAAAAAAAAAAAAATCAGAAATGGCCTAAGAGGAATAATTAGGTAAACTGTAACACCTATACTGGAATATGAAAGTAAATTAAAATAGTGGTTATGAAGATAGAAATGTGGGAAAATGTACCATCCACTACTGAGTTAAAAGGACTAAAACTGTGTACTTTGTTTACAACTATGAGAAAATACATGGGGAAAACATCAGAAATGTACCAAGGCCAGGGACCGTAGCTCACACCTGTAACCCCAGAACTTTGGGAGGCTGAGGCGGGAGGGTTGTTTGAGCTTAGGAGACTGAGACCAGCCTGGGCAATATGGTAAAACCCCGTCTCTACAAAAACAAAAATTAGCTGGGCATCGTGGTGTATGCCTTTAGTCTCAGCTAGTCAGGAGGCCGAGGTGGGAGGATCGCTTGACCCTGGGGAGGTCAAAGCTGTGATAAGTCATGACTGTGCCACTGCACTGCAGCCTGGGTGAAAGAGCAAGACCTTGTCTCAAAAAAAAAAAAAAAAAAAAAAGGCTGGGCAGAGTGGCTTATGCCTGTAATCCCAGCACTTTGGGAGGCCAAGGCAGGCAGATCACCTGAGGTCAGAAGTTCAAGACCAGCATGGCCAACATGGCAAAATCTCATCTCTATTAAAAATACAAAAATTAGCCAGGCGTGGTGGCCGGTGCCTGTAATCCCAGCAATTTGGGAGACTAAGGTGGGAGAATCACTTGAACCAAGGAGGCGGAGGTTGCAGTGCACCGAGATAGTGCCACTGCACTCCAGCCTGGGTGACAGAGCCAGACTGCCTAAAAAAAAAAAAAGCAAAATGACTGCTTGTATGGTAATGGATTTTAAGATTTATTTTTCCTTGTCCCATGGCTTGATTCTTCCAAAATATGTATAACTACATACTACAGAATCCTTTGAAGACAATTTCCACTATGCAAAAGTGAGTACACAGCACGATGCCAGGCACATAGCAAACACTCCGTGTAAAAAACAAAACAACAGCCAAAGAGACCTGTAGCCTCTTAATAGTCTGTATCTACAGAGACTGAAAACACTATGTAAGGGTGAAAGATAAGCTTGACTTGTTTCAAAATGAAATGAGGTTTTAACTTGAAACTGCTCTACTACATTTCACATGACAAACTCAGCAGACCATTCTCATAAAGCACTTTGGCCATGTTGAAAATCCTTGGTGTTTTTAAAGATAGAGAACACCTTAATGATGGATACTTTGGGGGAAAGCTTCCTACTCTGGTAGGAAGCCTACACAGATACTAACAGAATCTGTGCCATTCCGTAATAGCAGTTAAGGTTCCTCAGAGCAATCTTAGTGCACAAAGGAACCTTACTGCTTCTTTTAGGTAATGCAACAGTCTAAAGACATGTTTTACTAAGAGTTAGTGCAACAGAAACAGTTATCCAGAGAGATTTTGCTGTTTTAAATTTTAGCATCTTTCCTCAGAATATAGAATCAAAGGAAATATGTAGAACTTGGATATGTATCTCTTGTTAACAAAAACAGAACATGTGCCACAGAAAAGCCTACTCAAAGTCTCAAGTGTGGGCAAACAACAGCAGAAGAGTCTAGAACACTGCAGGACGCCAGAAAAACTCATTTCCAACAAAGAATAGTAAACAGTTTTCACAAAAGAGGCTTTTTCACATAGTGATGGTTTTTAAAAATCTTGTTCCATCAAAGCATAGCCATGGAAGAAGCTGTGTAATTTTTCATTACAGAATTCTACCTGAAGTAATCTGATTAAGAATCTGGGGATGGTTTGATTTGCACTTCTCCTGGGGATGACAGGAAAACTTTATGTTTATTAAATTACCTGTGTGTTATTTATTTTAGAAACAGGGTCTTGCTTTATTGCCCAGGCTGTAGTGCAGTGATGGAATCACAGCTCACTGCAGACTCCAACTCTTGGGCTCCAGTGATCTTCCTGCCTCAGCCTCTCAAGCAACTGGACTACAGGTGTGTGCTACTACACCTGGCTAATTTTTTGCAGAGACAGGGTCTCGTTATGTTGCTGACAGTGGTCTTGAACTCCTGACCTCAAGTGATCCTCCCACCTGGGGATCCCAAAGTGTTGGGATTATAGGCACCACACCAGGCCAAAGTATCTGTACTTCCGCCCTCCTAAGATGCATTCAGGTTGACAATGAAAATACTTACGTAAGTTTTCAGGAAATATTCTGTGTACAACAGCAGTTTTTTCAGATGATTCAGACTAACCACACTCTGGAGCCTGGCTTTATTCAATGTGAGGTTTTGAAAAATAATTCTTCAGTTTAGCCGATACCAAAAATGTCTGTGTTTTGTGGAGTTACTGGGGATTTGCCTGCAGCTACTAATCATCTTGTTTTTTCGGGGGTGGGGGGGACAGGGAGTCTCCCTACGTCACAGAGGCTGGAGTACAATGGCATGATCTTGGCTCACAGCAATCTCTGCCTCCCGAGCTCAAGCAATTATCCTGCCTCAGCCTCCAAAGTAGTCGGGACTAGAGGCACATGCCACCATGCCTTGCTAATTTTTGTATTTTTAGCAGAGACAGGGTTTCACCATGCTGGCCAAGCTGGTCTCATCCTGACCTCAGGTGATCCGCCCACTTTGGCCTCCCAAAGTGCTGGGATTACAGGCGTGAGCCACCTCACCTGGCCAATTTTTTGTATTTTAGTAGAGATGGGGTTTCACCGTATTGCCCAGGCTGGTCTTGAATTCCTTAGCTCAGGCAATCTGCCCACCTAAGCCTCCCAAAGTGCTGGGATTACAGGCATGAGCCCCTGCGTCCAGCCCAGCTGAATCTTTAAATCACCATTTTGTCCTTTATTGTTAGAACATGGAGGTAAAATACCAAGTGAATGATACCCCTATCCTCTGACATGAATACCACCATTACCCATTTCCAAATAGCATTTCTAAAAGTTAGTTTTCTGTTTATAAAGATAATACATAATCATTATAGAAGATGCCAACACAGAAGCAAACATATCAACACTTAACTCCTACTACATAAAGACAGCCAGTTAATTTAGCATTCCAGATATATTTGTACACGCACCAAACAAAATAAACCTACAATTCTATATGAATGTAGCTGACCATAATGTTTACAACCTGCTTTTTCTTCCTTTGCTCACATTTTTTAATGGCAATGCAAACATTTTCCCCTTTATGGCTTCATTGTATTTTATCAATTAAATACATGTTGGCACATCAGTAAAATCTCTCTACTAACTTTAGGTTCCTTCCAATTTTTTGCCACTACATTCAATGGAGATTACATTCCCACACATGCATGCATCTTTGTACAGCTGTGTGATTGTGCAATCATCCACTTATCTTGTTCTAAGAAATTTCTTCTAGGATAAATTGTATTGATAGGATTTCTAGGTCAAAGATTTGAAAATTTTTGCGACATACTCCAAATTTATAGTCATAACAGTTGTACTATACCTTTCTACAAATACTCCATGAATAAATTAATTTTCTCACAGCCTTAGCCAAAACTGGGTGATCTTTTTTCTCTATTTTGTAATCTAAATTCAAACTGCATTTCGTTGATAACTAGTGAGGCTGAACATCTTTATATTTTCTTCATTATTCCTGTCTATATTGAACTGCTTGAGCATACTTTTTTGTCTATTTTTCCATAATCCAAATGGCATTTTAGTCTAACCTGACCTCCTTTACAATTTGATCAGTTATTACATTTCTCATCTTGGCAAGAACTTTTTTGCCCATTACAAATACACAAAAGGCTGAAGAGCTGTTGCTCTCTGATTCCCCTCAGCTTCAAAATGCATCTTACCTGATCTACCCCTTGTGGAGATCTCACATGTCAGTCGCTTGAAATATTCTGGTAGATCAGCATAGTCATTTCCATAGGAGATGACTTTAATCCCCTTGTCCAGCATGTTTTCTCGAAGCTTTTTGAACTCATCTACGTCTCCTCTCCGAACCAGCATGAAATGTTCTAGGTCAGATTTATGCTTGACAGCCTCCAGGAAAAGGGCCTGGAAAGTGGTGTCATCCACAGTCCAGCCACAGCCCAGGAAAAGAAACGACTTGTTTTCGTAGAGTTTTTGAATCTCTCTCTTGAAGGAAAAGAACATATTGACACTGTGAAGATACACACAAGGCAGGTCTGAAAGAATAAGGTCAGTGCTACACTGAGCAGACTGTGATGACCAATTCACCAAGACTTAAGTGGGTTGATAGATCCCATCAAGGAGTGTGATCTCCTGCTTATTGTTATAATGTGATGGTTGTTCTAAAATGTTATCTTTACCTGCCATTCCTCTGTAGGCTCTCTAATCAGGGTTTCATAGAGCTGGTATTGGTGTACTGGTCCAGTAGTTTATTTTTTACTTTTTATATATTTTTTGAGATAGAATCTCACTCTGTCATCTAGGCTGGAGTGTAGTGGTGCTATCTTGGCTTACTGCAACCTCCACCTCCACCTCCCCAGTTCAAGCAATTCTCATGCCACAGCCTCCTGAGTAGCTGAGATTACAGTCATATACCACCATACCCAGCTAATTTTTGTATGTTTAGTAGAGCTGGGGTTTCGCCATGTTGACCAGGCTGGTCTGGAACTCCTGACCTCAAGCGATCCATCTGCCTCGGCCTCCCAAAGTGCTGGGAATACAGGTGTGAGCCACTGCACCCGGCCAGTAGTTTACTTATTTTATTTTTGAGACAGTCTCACTCTGTCACCCAGGCTGGAGTGCAGTGCTATGGTCGTGGCTCACTGCAACCGCCACCTCCTGGGTTCGAGCGATTCTCCTGCCTCAGCCTCCCAAGTAGCTTGGGATACAGGCACCTGCCACAACACCCGACTAATTTTTGTATTTTTTTTTTTTTTTTTGAGACAGAGTTTCGCTCTTGTTACCCAGGCTGGAGTGCAATGGCGCGATCTCGGCTCACCGCAACCTCCGCCTCCTGGGTTCAAGCAATTCTCCTGCCTCAGCCTCCTGAGTAGCTGGGACTACAGGCACGTGCCACCATGCCCAGCTAATTTTTGTATTTTTAGTAGAGACGGGGTTTCAC
>PVKV010011777.1:0-68914 GCA_004027835.1 Alouatta palliata | reverse complement strand
AGGCAAGGACTTCATGACCAAAACAGCAAAAGCATTGGCAACAAAAGCCAAAATAGACAAATGGGACCTAATCAAACTCCACAGCTTCTGCACAGCAAAAGAAACAGTCATTAGAGTGAATCGGCAACCAACAGAATGGGAAAAAATTTTTGCAGTCTACCCATCTGACAAAGGTCTGATATCCAGAATCTACAAAGAACTGAAACAGATTTTTTTTTTTTTTTTTAATAGGTAGCATCTTCACTGGTATGATTATAGCAGCCCCAAACTCCAGGGCTCAAGGACCTCAAGGGATCCTTTTGGCTCAGCCTCCTCGGTAGCCAGGACTGCAGATGCTTGCCACCATGCTCAACTAATTTTTTTAAACATTTTGTTGTTGTTGTTGTTGTTGTTAAATGGGTCTCACTTTGTAGCCCAGGCTGGTATGAAATTCCTAGCTTCAAGCAATCCTATGGCCTCGGCCTCCCAAAGTGCAGGGATTACAAATGTGAGCCACTGTACCTAGCAAGATATCTATCATCTTACCAACTTATTATTTCTTTGTGGTAAGAATGTTAAAATACATTCTTTCAGAAATTTTGAAATACACATTAACCATGGTCACCATGCAGTTCAGTAGATCACAAAAACTTATTCCTCCAGTCTAACTGAAACTTTGTACCCTTTGATCACATTTTTGCTTTCCCCTTTCCTCCTTTTAGCCTCACCCCCAGCCCTTGGTAACTACCCCTATTTATTTTCTTAGTTAAGTATTGCCAGCATTCTAAGAAGATTCCAAGTGGCAGCAGTTGAAGTTTTCATGAGAAATTCTTTCACTGTCAATAACATAGTTAAAGGTTAGCACAGTTGACCCTTCCTTGATAAGCAGTAATAAAATACAGAAAGATAACATTCCTCAAAAGAAAACTTCCTGTAAGATCTTTATTGTCCTTAGAATTCTACAGCTGACTTTTCAGATAAGGCCCAGACGTAGTACTTAAAAATAAGTCAGTGTTAATGCATGCTTGTTATGTGCCAGGTATCATTCTATGAGTATGTACATGTATGCACAAATTATGTATATGAACTCAGTTCTTACAACAACACCGTTAGGTAGATACTTTTATTTTCTCCATGCTACTAATGAGGAAAACTCAGGCACAGAGAGAATAAGTAACTTGCTCAAAGTCACACCGTTAACAAAAGAGAACATCCAGGAATAAACCCATATATCTGGTTGCAGATTCTTTGCTCTACTCCCTCCCTTCTTACTTTTAATTTGTTTCTTCAAGTTATATATACACATTGATTAAAGAATCTAATAGTTTCATCAGGTTTATTGTGAAAAATAACATTCCTTCATTTCTCTGTTTCCACAAGTAACTACTGTTAGCTGATTATTTCAGTGTTTATATACATTTGTCTAAATAATGTACTTGTTTTACTGCCTGATTTATTACTTGTAGACATGATTTATTCTGCTATTAAAAATAATTATTTGGCTGTCCCCTCTTCTTCACAACTAATTCCCAGTCTACTCATACTTATTTCATAATTTTGGTTAGATCAGTGTTTGATGTTTACATTAATATGTTATGTAAACACTGTCTTCAGCTGAGCCATGTTGTAAACTGCACTATTTTTTCTTTCCTGACACTTTATTTTCCTTAAAGGTTATAATTACCTTTTCTTTTGATGTAGTATGTAATGCACTTACCACTAGTTTACATCTTTGCCAGTTGTCTAAATCACACATATCTTCACTCAGTTTCATGTTCTTAAGTAAATCTCTTCTGGAGCCTTTTGACTAGATGTATGGCAGTCATACTGGGATCTTTATTATTTTAGGGGATTCCTTTTGCTTGTTTCCTGTGTTGGATCTTCTATTGCTTCATTTTTTGTATTATCCTACCAAGGCGGAGCCAGTAATACTCTCCAGTAATTTCTTGAGAAAAGGTCATGGGAAGTAGATTTTTTTGCGACCTGGCATGCATGCCCCAAAAATCTGTAAGTCCACATTGACTGCATATAAAATTTTAGGTTAGAATTTTTTCTCAGAACTTTAATTACATGTTTCATTACTTTCAGTTTCCAATGTTGCTATTAAAAAGTCTAAAGCAACTGTGATTACTTATCTTTCATGTGTGATCTTTTATACCTTCCAAAAAGTTGTAGATTCCTGATTTTTTGGCAGAGTTTCTGCAGTTTCACAGACCTTTGCCATAGGTCTGTTTTCATTAATTCTCCTGGGCATTTGATGGGTCCTTTGACTGTAGAAACTTTAGTTCTCTCTACTGGAAACATTTCTTCATTTTCTGTTCTCTTTTTGAGTGTCCTTTTTTCAGTTTTCTGAATTTCTCTGGACTCTTCTACATTTCTTATTCTTTTTTTTTTTTAATTTTTTTTTTAATTGCATTTTAGGTTTTGGGGTACATGTGAAGAACATGCAAGATTGTTGCATAGGTACACACATGGCAGTGTGATTTGCTGCCTTCCTCCCCATCACCTATATCTGGCATTTCTCCCCATGCTGTCTCTCCCCAACTCCCCACCCCCTACCATCCCTAAATAGGGGGAAATAGTCCCTTTTTCCCCCCGACAGACCCCATTGTGTGATGTTCCCCTCCCTGTATATGTGTTCTCATTGTTCATCAACCACCTATGAGTGAGAACATGCGGTGTTTGATTTTCTGTTCTTGTGTCAGTTTGCTGAGAATGATGGTTTCCAGGTTCATTGATGTTCCTACAAAGGACACGAACTCATTGTTTTTGATGGCTGCATAATATTCCATGGTGCATATGTGCCACATTTTCCCTGTCCAGTCTATCATCGATGGGCATTTGGGTTGGTTCCAGGTCTTTGCTATTGTAAACTGTGCTGCAATGAACATTCGTATGCATGTGTCCTTATAGTAGAACGTTTTATAATCCTTTGGATATATACCCAGTAATGGGATTGCTGGGTCAAACGGAATTTCTATTTCCAGGTCCTTGAGGAATCGCCACACTGTCTTCCACAATGGTTGAACTAATTTACACTCCCACCAACAGTGTAAAAGTGTTCCTGTTTCTCCACATCCTCTCCAGCGTCTGTCTCCAGATTTTTTAATGATCGCCATTCTAACTGGCGTGAGATGGTATCTCAATATAGTATTTGCATTTCTCTAATGACCAGTGATGATGAACATTTTTTCATATGTTTGTTGGCCTCATGTATGTCTTCTTTTGTAGAGTGTCTGTTCATATCCTTTGCCCACTTTTGAATGGGCTTGTTTTTTTCTTGTAAATCTGTTTTAGTTCTTTGTAGATTCTGGATATCAGCCCTTTGTTAGATGGGTAGACTGCAAAAATTTTTTCCCATTCTGTCGGTTGCCGATTCACTCTACTGACTGTTTCTTTTGCTGTGCAGAAGCTGTGGAGTTTGATTAGGTCCCATTTGTCTATTTTGGCTTTTGTTGCCAATGCTTTTGGTGTTTTGGTCATGAGGTCCTTGCCTACACCTATGTCCTGAATGGTTTTGCCTAGATTTTCTTCTAGGGTTTTTATGGTGTTAGGTCTTATGTTTAAGTCTTTAATCCATCTGGAGTTAATTTTGGTGTAAGGTGTCAGGAAGGGGTCCAGTTTCTGCTCTCTGCACACGGCTAGCCAGTTTTCTCAAACACCACTTATTAAACAGGGAATCCTTTCCCCATTGCTTGTTTTTGTCAGGTTTGTCAAAGATCGGATGGTTGTAGATGTGTTGTGTTGCCTCGGAGGCCTCTGTTCTGTTCCATTGGTCTATATTTCTGTTTTGGTACCAGTACCATGCTGCTTTGATTATTGTAGCCTTGTAGTATAGTTTGAAGTCCGGTAATGTGATGCCTCCCACTTTGTTCTTTTTGCTTAGAATTGACATGGCTATGTGGGCTCTCTTTTGGTTCCATATGAAGTTTAAGGTGGTTTTTTCCAGTTCTGTGAAGAAGGTCATTGGTAGCTTGATGGGGATAGCATTGAATCTGTAAATTACTTTGGGCAGTATGGCCATTTTCACGATATTGATTCTTACTAACCATGAACATGGAATGTTTTTCCATCTGTTTGTGTCCTCTCTTATTTCGTTGAGTAATGGTTTGTAGTTCTCCTTGAAGAGGTCCTTTACATTCCTTGTTAGTTGTATTCCTAGGTATTTTATTCTTTGTAGCAATTGTGAATGGCAGTTTGTTCTTAATTTGGCTCTCTTTCATTCTGTTATTGGTGTATAGGAATGCTTGTGATTTTTGTACATTGATTTTGTATCCTGAGACTTTGCTGAAGTTGCTTATCAGTTTCAGGAGCTTTTGGGCTGAGATGATGGGGTCTTCTAAATATACAATCATGTCATCTGCAAACAGAGACAATTTGACTTCCTCCTTTCCTAATTGAATATCCTTTATTTCTTTTTCTTGCCTGATTGCTCTGGCTAGAACTTCCAGTACTATATTGAATAGGAATGGTGAGAGAGGGCATCCTTGTCTAGTACCAGATTTCAAAGGGAATGCTTCCAGTTTTTGCCCATTCAGTATGATATTGGCTGTTGGTTTGTCATAAATAGCTTTTATTATTTTGAGATACGTTCCATCAATACCTAATTTATTGAGGATTTTTAGCATAAAGCGCTGTTGAATTTTGTCAAAGGTTTTCTCTGCATCTGTTGACATAATCATGTGGTTTTTGTCTTTGGTTCTGTTTATGTGGTGAATTATGTTTATAGACTTGCGTATGTTGAACCAGCCTTGCATCCCCGGGATGAAGTCTACTTGATCATGGTGGATAAGCTTTTTGCTGTGCTGTTGCAGTCGGTTTGCCAGTATTTTATTGAAGATTTTTGCATCTATGTTCATAATGGATATTGGCCTGAAGTTTTCTTTTCTTGCTGAGTCTCTACTGGGTTTTGGTATCAGGATGATGTTGGTCTCATAAAATGATTTGGGAAAGATTCCCTCTTTTTGGATTGTTTGGAATAGTTTCAGAAGGAATGGTACCAGCTCCTCTTTGTATGTCTGGTAGAATTTGGCTGTGAACCCATCTGGACCTGCACTTTTTTTGGATGGTAGGCTCTTAATTGCTGCCTCAACTTTCAGACCTTGTTATTGGTCTATTCAGGGTTTCGACTTCTTCCTGGTTTAGGCTTGGGAGGATGCAAGTGTCCAGGAATTTATCCATTTCTTCCAGGTTTACTAGTTGATGTGCATAGAGTTGTTTGTAATAATCTCTAATGATGGTTTGTATTTCTGTGGAATCTGTGGTGATATTCCCTTTATCGTTTTTATTGCATCTATTTGATTCTTCTCTCTTTTCTTTTTTATTAATCTGGCTAGTGGTCTATTTTGTTGATCTTTTCGAAAAACCAGCTCCTGGATTTATTGATTTTTTGAAGGATTTTTCGTATCTCTATCTCCTTCAGTTCTGCTCTGATCTTAGTTATTTCTTGTCTTCTGCTAGTTTTTGAGTTTTTTTTATCTTGCTCCTCTAGGTCTTTCAATTTTGACAATAGAGTGTCAATTTTAGATCTCTCTTTGCTTCTCATGTGGGCATTTATTGCTATATATTTTCCTCTAGAGACTGCTTTAAATGTGTCCCAGAGATTCTGGTATGTTGTGTCTTTGTTCTCATTGGTTTCGAAGAACATCTTTATTTCTGCCTTCATTTCATTGTTTATTCAGTCAACATTCAAGAGCCAGTTGTTCAGTCTCCATGAAGCTCTGCAGTTCTGAGTTAGTTTCTGAATTCTGAGTTCTAACTTGGTTGCACTGTGGTCTGAGAGACTGTTTGTTATGATTTCCGTTCTTTTGCATTTGCTGAGGAGTGATTTACTTCCAATTATGTGGTCAATTTTAGAGTAGGTGTGATGTGGTGCTGAGAAGAATGTATATTCCATGGATTTGGGGTGGAGAGTTCTGTAAATGTTTATTAGGTTTGCTTGGTCCAGGTCTGAGTTCAAGTTCTGAATATCCTTGTTAATTTTCTCTCTCATTAATCTGTCTAATTTTGACAGTAGAATGTTAAAGTCCCCTACTATTATTGTGTGGGAGTCTGAGTCTCTTTGTAAGTAATTAGGAACTTGCTTTATGTATCTTGGTGCTCCTGTATTGGGTGTGTATATATTTAGGATCGTTAGCTCTTCTTGTTGCATTGATCCTTTTACCATTATGTAATGTCCTTCTTTGTCTCTCTTGATCTTTGTTGGTTTAAAGTCTGTTTTATCAGAGACAAGAATTGCAACTCCTGCTTTTTTCTGTTCTCTATTTGCTTGGTAAATTTTCCTACATCCCTTTATTTTTAGCCTTTGTGTATCCTTGCATGTGAGATGGGTTTCCTGGATACAGCACACTGATGAGTTTTGGCTTTTTATCCAATTTGCCAGTCTGTGTCTTTTGATTGGGGCATTTAGCCCATTTACATTTGGAGTTAATATTGTTATGTGTGAATTTGATCCTGCCACTTTGATGGTAGCTTGCTGTTTTCTCCATTAGTTGATGCGGTTTCTTCGTTGTGTTGATGCTCTTTACCATTTGGTATGTTTTTGGAGTGGCTGTTACTGGTTGTTCCTTTCTATGTTTAGTGCCTCTCTCAGGAGCTCTTGTAAAGCGGGCCTGCTGGTGATGAAATCTCTGAGTACTTGCTTGTTTGCAAAGGATTTTATTTTTCCTTCACTTATGAAGCTTAGTTTGGCTGGATGTGAAATTCTGGGTTGAAAGTTCTTTTCTTGAAGGATGTTGAATATTGGCCCCCACCCTCTTCTGGCTTGTAGGGTTTTTGCTGAGAGATCTGCTGTGAGTCTGATGGGCTTCCCTTTGTGGGTAACCTGACCTTTCTCTCTGGCTGGCCTTAGCATTTTCTCCTTCATTTCAACCCTGGTGAATCTGCCAATTTTGTGCCTTCGGGTTGCTCTTCTTGAGGGATATCTTTGTGGTGTTCTGTGTATTTCCTGGAGTTGAATATTGGCATGCCTTGCTAGGTTGGGGAAATTTTCCTGGATAATATCCTGAAGAGTATTTTCCAGCTTGGATTCATTCTCTTCGTCACATTCAGGTACACCTATCAAACGCAGATTAGGTCTTTTCACATAGTCCCATATTTCTTGGAGACTTTGTTCATTCCTTTCTACCCTTTTTTCTCTAATCTTGCCTTCTCATTTTATTTCATTGAGTTGATCTTCAACCTCTGATATCCTTTCTTCTGGTTGGTCAATTCAGCTTGTGTATGCTTTGCAAAGTTCTCTTGTTGTGTTTTTCAGCTCCATCGGTTCACTTATATTCCTCCGTAAGTTGTTTATTCTCCTTAGCATTTCATCAAATCTTCTTTCAGTGTTCTTAGTTTCTTTGCGTTGGGTTAGAAGGTGTTCTTTTAGCTCAGAGAAGTTTCTTATTACCCACCTTCTGAAGCCTGATTCTGTCAATTCATCATACTCATTCTCCATCCAGCCTTGTTCCCTTGCTGGTGAGGAGTTGTAATCCCTTATAGGAGGAGAGGCATTCTGGTTTTGGGTGTTTTCATCCTTTTTGTGCTGGTTTCTTCCCATCTTTGTGGATTTATCCACCTGTTGTCTTTGTAGTTGTTGACTTTCAGATTGGGTCTCTGAGTGGACATCCAGTTTGTTGTTGATAAAGTTATTTCTTTCTGTTTCTTAGTTTTCCTTCTAACAGTCTGGCCCCTCTGCTGTAGAACTGCTGAGGTCCACTCCAGGCCCTGCTTGCCTGGGGATCACCTGCAGCGGCTGCAGAACAGTAAGGGTTGCTGCCAGTTTCTTCTGCTATCTTTGTCCCAGAAGGATACCCGCCAGATGTCAGTCTGAGCTCTCCTTTATGAGGTGACTCTGGATATATGGGGGTCAGGGAGCTGCTTGAGGAAACAGTCTGTCCTTTATAGGAGCTCAAGTGCTGAGTTTTGAGCTCCGTTGTTCATTCAGAGCTGCTGGGCAGGTATGTTTAAGTCTGCTGCAGCACAACTCATAAACACCCCCCCCTTTTTTTTTCCCCCCCAGGTGCTCTGTCCCAGGGAGTTGGGGCTTTATTTATGAGTTTCTGTTGTTCTGCTGCCTTTTTTCAGGGCTGCCCTGCCCAGTGAGGAGGCAGCCTAGTCACTGTCTGCCTGCAGAGGCTTTGCTGAGCTGCTGTGGGCTCCGCCCAGCTGCTGTGTGAACTTCCCTGCAGTCCTGTTTATATGGGTATAGTTAGAACTGCCTTGGCAATGACGGCCCACCTCTATAATGGCGAACTGTCTCTGTAATAGTGGGCTGCCTCAGCAATGGCAAACCATCTCCGTAGTGGTGGACTGCCTTGGTAATGGCGGATGCCCCTTCCCCTCAGAGCTGGACTGCCCCGGGTTCAGCTGTGCTTGCTGTGAAACTCTCAATCCAGAGCGTTTCTGATTGTCTGATCACCTGGTTCCCTGCCTCAGAGCCTTTTTTTTCCTTTTTTTTTTTTTTTAGTTGAACAGTTGACTGTCTCCCAGGTGTTCCAGTTGCCTGTTGAAAAGGCGCCAGGATCTGTATGATTTCCCGTGCTGCGACCCACTGCGCCGGCTGAAACAGCCGCGCTGAGATTCATGGTGCTTTTTTTTGCCTGGGAATCTCCTGGCCTGGCTCCCTGTTTCAGTCCCCTTTTTAATTAGATGAATGGGCGACTCTGCCTTCCCAGAACTCCAATCGCAAGCTAAAACAGCACCTGGACCGTGTATTTTGTACGGAGAACTGCCACGCTGGGGCGCCAGCAAAACAGCCGTGCTGGCCAAACCAGCCGCGCTGGTGACCTGTGGGGCTCCTCCGCCTGGGAATCTCCTTGTCTGTGGGCATTAAAAATCTGTCTGGAAATGTGGCGTCCACTCACCCTCCGTGCTTTCGCTGGGAGCTGCAATCCTGAGCTGCTCCTAATTGGCCATCTTGGATCTCTTATTCTTTCTCTTCTGTTTTCTATCTTTGTGCCCTTTGGCTCTATTTTCTCAACTTTATTTTCCAGTTTTCTACTGGACTTTAAAAATTTCTGCTCATATTCTAAATTTCCATGAGCTTCGTTTTTGTTTCTGAAATTTCACTGTTTTATAGTATACTGTTATTTCATAGTTGCATTATCTTTTCTTACCTCTCTTATATTAATGATACATAGTTTAAGTTTTCTTCTCTCTGCTTGTTTTGTTTCCTTTGAGTTGCTTTTTCCCCTATTTTGTGTTTAACTTTTAAAAAAAATTAATTTATTTATTCTGGTTTTTTATTGTACTTTAAGTTCTGGGATACGTGTGCAGAATGTGCAAGTTTGTTACATCAGTATAAACGTGCCATGGCACATATTAGAGTTGTCTTCAGCTGTCCAGTAATCCTTGATTGACTGTTCCTATTTAAGGATAGGGTACTGAAAGCTGATTGGAAGCTCTCAATCCATGAATAGAGGTTGTCTGTGCGATCTTTACTTGAGGTAATCAAGCTGGGCAGTTTGGGTAGTGTAGGAACTGGAATTACCATAACTACAACTCCCAAAATCTTCATAACTTAGCATAATAAAAGTTTATTTCTCACTTAATGTGAAGTCCAGCATTGGTGTTCTTGGTCATCTAGAACCTTCCATGTTGGCGTTTTATCTTCTATCATTCTTGAGAAGGGGCCAAAGGAATTTTTACATCTAGTTAGCGTGGAAGATTTTGCAGAAATTTTTATGGGTGAGGCTTGAATAGTATATTTTTAACAACCTGATCATCTGGAAGGAAAAAAGCTCTGAATTATAGCATTTGCTGATTTTTATGGGATAAATACTTCACCATGACCAATTTCAGGCTATTGACATAATGTCACCAAAGGCAGAATTAGGAAGAGATACACCCAATAGGCTTTCATGCCAGCTCTGGCATGCCACTGTAACTTCCAGCCACATTCTACTGGCCAGAACTGTGTTGTATGGCTCCACCTGAATTCAAGAGAGGGTGGAATTGTGTGCCCTGGAAGTAAGGGAACTAGATTTTAGTGAACAGCTAACAGTTTCTGCCGTAGATGGTATCTCCATTATCATTATCTTTAGATCTAGTTAGAGTTCCCGCAGATTTATGTTCCAGTCTCCTGCCTAGATGGTGAAGAAGGGGTCTGGCTTTAGTTATTCTGAGAACTGATTAGACAGGATCTGGTAGTATCTGCATATTTACATAATTCCCATGTTTTCAGTGTGGTCCCTGAATTTATTTTATGTTACTGCTGTAACAAATTATCACAGACTTAGTGGCTTAAAACAACACAAACTTATTGTATGGTTCTGTGGGTTTTGGTATAGCTGCATCCGTTTCTGGAGGCTCTAGGGAAGAATCTATGTTCTTGCCTTTTCTAGCTCCTAGAGGCCACCCTCATTCCTTGCTCATGGCTTCTATTATCCATGTTCATAGCATCTCTGATTCGTTTTCTCCAGTCACATCTCCCTCTGACCACAGCCCAGGAAGGAGTCTCAGATTTTAAAGTACCATGTGATGCAATTAGGCCCACCCATATAATCTGGGATAATCTCTTCATCTCAGAGTTGTTAATTACATCTGCAAAGGCATTTGTCATGTTAACCACACATACTAACAGGTTCCAGGGATTAGGATGTTGTCATTTTTTGGTGGGCCATTATTCTGCCTACCACAGTACCCCTTGCTCTCTAAAACCCTCCCTTTGATCTATTCCTAGTAATAAAATTTAAAACTTTTCTTGGAGATGGTAATGGGAATTTAGTGATCCTTCTGCTTTTTAAACAATCTTTTAGTCCTTATTTTCCAGTACTCTCTTCATCCTCATTTCCAGACATATGTAAATGCACCCATTCATGAATTTTTGCCTATTTTGTGACACAAGTTGAGTTACTTTTTTTTTTTTCTGAGTCTCCCATAGGATAATTTTTTTTTTTTCCTGAGGAGTTACTTTTTTGATTTCCTTCTCACCAATTTAGAACTAAATTTTCTGAGAATACTTTAACACTTATTTAAACACTTTCAAGATTTTGTTGTTCTTGCTTTCCTTTCCCATTCTCCTCATCCTGCTGTGTTTATGCCTTTACAGAAAAGCCCTTTAATGTTGTCTTAGCTAGGGTTTGGGTAGGCAACAAAGGCAGATATGTGTTTAATTTACCATCTTGATTAGAACACAGCTTGCATGTTTACCATGCTGCCTTAACTTTATTGGCTCTTTTTTTGTGTGTGTAAGGTAACCTAGATTTTATAGGTTATAAAACCTAGATTTTATAGGATGATATACATGGATGTGGACCCTGTCTTCTAGATTACAAATTTCTTTATTCAGTATACTTTTATTGGCTCTACATCAGCCACTTTGGTGAGCATTTCAAATACGAAGCTCAGATTACTACAAAGGAAATTTGAGCACATTGTTATAAGTGTATAATAGGAATAGAAACAGTACCAAGGAGGCATGGAGAAAGAAGGGACTAGTTTTAATTGCGAGTCAGGAAAGACTTCATAGAAATCATAAGGTTCGAGCTATGTCTTAGAAAGGGTGTTGCTGGAGAATAGAGGGAGGAAGTTGTTCCCAGACAGAAGTGGGAAAATATGAAGAAGGTGAATGGTAAGAAGTTTAGTGTGGCTGGAGCAGATTATATAAGGGAGAATAAAGAGATGATGAAACTTCAGGGACTGGTCTGGCTTAGATTTTGGAGAATGTTTTATGACATGTTAGGGAGTTTATATTTAGGTCATATAAATTGGATAGTGGTGGCATGATCTTGGCTCACTGTAACCTCCTCCTCCCGGGCTCAGGTAATCCTCCTACCAGCTTCCTGAGTAGGTGGGGCTGCAGACCTGCACTACCATGCCTGGCTAATTTTTTGTGGAGACAGGGTTTTGCCATGTCGCCCACGCTGGTCTCAAAGAGATCATCTCACCTTAGCCTCCCAAAGTGTTGGGATTACAGGTATGAGTCACTGAACCTGGCCGAAATTTTCTTTTTTTTTTTTTTGAGATGGTGTCTCTCTATGTTGCCCAGGCTGGTCTTGAACTTCTGGGCTCAAGTGATCCCCTCCAGCCTCCAAAAGTGCTGGGATTGTAGGTGTGAGCCACTTTGCCCAACCAAGAACCATTCATATTTAAAGGTGTGGTTTAGTTCTTTCTTCAACTTACTTTTTATAGGATTCCATTGTACAATTCCATTCTGTGATTTATCCTCTGTGACTGGTGGACATTTGTGTCATTTTCAACTTCTCTTATTGTTAACAAACAATGCTTTTATGAACATTCTTCTGTGTGTCTCCTGGTACACAGGTTAAGAGATTTTTTATGTACAGTTGACCCTTGCAAGGGTCCACCTAATGCAGCTTTTTTTCAGTAAGTACATTGGGAAATTTTGGGGGATTTTTGACAAATTGAAAAAACTTGCAAATTGTGTAGCCTAGAAATATCAAAAAAATTTAAAATTTTGGAGGTATGTCATCAATGCATAAAACACAGTAGATACTAGCTTATTTTATCATTTACTGCCATAAAATATACACAAATCTATTGTAAAAAGTTAAAATGTATCAAAATTTATGCAAACACTTGGAGACTGGACATAGTGCTACTCTCAATGGAGAAGACTGTAAACAAATATAAAGATGCAGTGTTAAATTATAACTGTGTAAAATTAACTGTGGTTTATACTGTACTACTGTAATAATTCCAACATTCTGTTGCTATTATGGTAAATTCAGATTTTTTGAGAATCTGCTTAAAATGCTGTGTGATGCTAATCATCTCCTGGTGAGCAATTTGTCTCTCCAGTAAATTGCACATCACAGTAAAAAGTGCTTTCTCCCAATTCTTGTGTAACCTGTTATCATGTTTGTTGTAATATCATAAACGTTGAATAACACTGTGAGAGTCATATGAAGTGCTACTAGTGATGTTGGAAGTGCTCCCAAGCAGCAGAGAAATGTAATGAAATTACAAGAAAAAGTCGAGTTGCTTGATATGTAGCTGAGATAGAGGTCTGTGGCTATGGTTGCCGACTATTTCAAGATAAGTGAATTCAGCAAAAGGACTATTGTAAAGAAAATAAAATTCGTGACCGGGTGAGGTGGCTCTTGCCTGTAATCCCAGCACTTTGGGAGGCCAAAGTGGGGGGATCACTTGAGGTCAGGAGTTTGAGACCAGCCTGGCCAACATGGCAAAATCCCGTTTCTACTACAAATACAAAAGTTATGGCTGGGTGCAGTGGCTCACGCCTGTAATTCCAGCACTTTGGGAGACTGAGGCAGGTGGATCACCTGAGGTCAAGAGTTCAAGACCAGCCTGGCCAACATGGTGAAACCTCGTCTCTACTAAAAATACAAAAATTAGCTGGGCGTGGTGGTGGACCATGTAATCCCAACTACTTAGGAGGCTGAGGCAGGAGAATTGCTTGAACTCAGGAGGCGGATGTTGCAGTGAGCTGAGATCACACCATTGCACTCCAGCCTGGGCACCAGAGCAAAAACTCCATCTCAAAAAAGTAAAATAAAATGAAAATACAAATACAAAAATTAGCCAGGCACGGTGGCAGGTGCCTATAATCCCAACTACTCAGGAGGCTTAGGACAATTGCTTGAACCCAGGAGGCGGAGGTTGCAGTAGCCGAGATTGTGCCACTACATTCAAACCTGAGCAACAGAGGGAGACTCCATTTCAAAAAAAAAAAAAGGAAAAGAAAATTCGTGAATCTGTAGCTATAGCTATTCCAATGAGTGAGAAAACTTTGCACCTTTTGCAAAATGCCTTTTTATCTCATACTGAAAATACAGCTCTTATGTGGGTGCAGGAATGCTGTAAGAAAGGCATACCTATAGAATATGATTTGAGAAAAAGTGAAGTCATTATATGATAGCATAAAGCATAAAGAAGGTAAAGCATCTAAAGCTGGAGAATTTAATGCCAGCAAAGGATGGTTTGATGCTTATAGAAAGAGGTTTGACTTTAAAAATGTGTAACAGGACAACAGAAGAAGCCAGCTGTTGCTGAACAAGAGGTAGTGAAAGAGTTTCTAGGTGCCATTAAGAAAATCATTGTGGAGAAAGGATGTCTGCCTGAACAGGTTTTTAATGCAGATGAAAGTGCCTTATTCTAAAAAAAAAAAAAAAAATCTACCACAAAGGACATTTTTTAGAAAGGAAGAGGAACAAGCACCAGGATTTAAAGCAAAAAGGTATAGGCTAACTCTACTGTTTTGTGCAAATACATTCAGGTTAATGTTGAAGACTGTCTTTATAAAGCTGCTAATCCCTGAGTCTTGAAGGAAAAAGATAAACACCAGCAGCTAGTCTCTTGGTTCTATAAGAAGGAGTGGATGAGAACCCTTTTTCTGGATTGAGTCCATAGGTACCTTGTTCCTGAAGATAGGAAATACCTTGCCAGTAAAGGAAGTTTTTTTGATATTGGACAATGACCCTGACATCCCAGAACCTCTTGAGTTCAACACCAAAAGCACTGAAGCAGTCAACTTGTCCTCAGTCACAAAGTCTCTAATTCAGCCTAAAGGTCAAGGTCATAAGGACTTTTAAGGCTCATTACACTTGGTATTTATGGAAAGGATTTTCAATACTGTGTGAGAGAATCCTGATAGAATATCATGAAAGCCAGAATGATTACATCATTAAAGATGTCATTGTTATAGAAAAAGTTGTGAAAGCCATGAGGTCTGAAACAATGAATTCCTGCTGAAGAGAACTGTGTCTATATGTTGAGCACGACTTCACAGGATTTATGACAGAACCAATCAGAGAAATCATGGAAGAGATTGTGAATGTGGCAAAAATGGTGAGAGAGTGAAGGGTTTCAAGATAAGGGTTTTGGAGAAGTCTAAGAGTTCATAGCACAACAGAGTAATTAGCAGGACACATTTGATGGAGATGAGTGCTTCTGAATCAATGCCAGATGATGAGGAAGAAGACATAGAAGCAGCACCAAAAAACAAATTGATGTTAGACAATCTGGCAGAAGAGTTCCAGTTATTCAAGACTGCTTTGACTTCTTTTATGACATGGACCCTTCTATAATATGGGTGCTAAAACTAAAGCAGTCAGTGGAAAAAAGATTGGTACTGTATAGAAACGTTTTTAGAGAAATGAAAAAGCAAAACAGCAGACAGAAATTACTATGTATTTCCATAAAGTTGCATCAAGTGTACCTGCCTCTCCATCCTCCCTATCTACCACTTCCACCGTTTCTGCCTTTGCCCTCCTCTTCCTTCGCTTCTTCAGCCTACTTAACATGAAGACCAAGAGGAAGCCTTTGTGATGATATATTTCCATTCAGTGAATAGTAAATATATTTTCTCTTACGATTTTCTTAATAACATGTTCTTTTCTCTAGCTTACTTTAAGAATTGTTAAGAGAAAAAGTGTAGCTGAGTTGCATTTTTGAGGAGTCGAAGTTATACCTGGATTTCCAAATGCATGGGGGATCGGCATCCCTAACCACCACGTTGTTCAAGGGGCAGCTTTCTATGTAATTGCCAATGTTCAGTTGTTTCTGATCTTCAAAAATTGGCTTTATATGGTTTAGAATAGTATCTGGGAGAGAAAGTGCTGGTTAATAAAACTGTTTCCCCAAGTGATTATATGTTTACCCTCCCACTGGTGAGATGAGTGTTTCTTTGGCTCTCCATCTTTGTCAGCATTTGATACTATCATGTTTTTATACTTCTGCTAATATGATACATGTGGAGCTATCTCGTTATTTAATTTTTATTTCACTTAATTACTGCTGAGGTTTAGTATCTTTTCATTTCTTTGTGGACCACTGTGTTTCTTTTCCTGTGAAATTCCTGTTTTTGCCCAGTTTTCTGTTGCAGTGTTTAGGGAGCTGACTCTTACTGAAATACGAATTGCTTAGTCAAGCTTATTTATTGAGCCAATTCTTGGCTTTAGATCAGCTTATATAAAGATGAGTAAGATGGATGGACTCTTACCTCAATTTGTAATTAGTAAAGGTTAACTTAATTTGAAGCTCCATAGTTCTATTTCTTTCCTCCACTCAAATATAGATTAGCTATATCAATTATTTATAACTTTGCCTTTCTGATTCAGTGTACTCATTTGGAAGATAATCAGCTTTGACTAGTTAATATCTAGTTTCCCTTTTACCAGTTGTAATTCATCTAATATTTTTTCTTGTTGGTTTTTCAAACTTAGAAATATGTTACTTTTATTATAGTGGTAAATATAAGTAATTGTGTTTTTCCTTTTCATCAAAAAATGTTGGATTTTGCTTCTGTAAGGTATAATTTAAATCACTTCTCCAGAGACCCCTCTCTTAGATAGATTTCCCAGACAGATATTACTACCTTTGATTTTAAAAATTCTTAAAATGCTATTAAACCTGTAGACTCAATTCTAATATATATGAATTATTCTTTCTCAGAGTGAAGATACACAGCAGCAAATCATCAGGGAGACTTTCCATTTGGTATCTAAGAGAGATGAAAATGTTTGTAATTTCCTAGAAGGAGGATTGTAAGTAAAGCGTTTCATAGATGTTTCTAAGTTTTGACTATATGATTAAAATATATACTATTTAATCAGTGTATGGTAAAAGTTTCCTAATTTTGATGAATTGGATTAGGTGAATTAATTGCCACCTATGTCAGCTATAAATCTAACTTAAATAATTATTTTTTAAAGATATGCAATCTTTTTTCCTCTTAAAAATTTTGGAAGGGCATTTTATATAAAGGTCGTATATATGGTAAAAATTCAAACATTACAGGGAAGTATAAAATGTAAAATAACAATCTCTGAACCTTAGTCCTTCTATGCAGTTTCTTATGTATCCTTCTAGAAAATTGTTTGCATTGACTAACATGTAAAGTATGTTATATGTGTTGACTAACATACAGCCTTAAAATTTTTATTTTTGTGATCACACTATGTATGCTTATTTACATGTTGCTGGTTTTCACTTACTATTTTCAAAATCTTTGCATATAAACACATCTAGGGCAAGTATATTATTTTTAATGACTACAGAGTATTCCTTTGTGTGAATGTTCATAAAAATTAGATTACATTCTTTATTTTGCTATTACAAGACTGAAGTCTGTTTTTCAAATGTACCTAATTCAGCTAATCAGTTTTTCTATTTTTAAAATGAATAAGATTTACTTATAATTAGCTTGTCAAACATTATAATTAAATACTTTTAAACTCATAACTTCCATGAAAACAGTTTGTTCTCAAACATAAATCAGTCAGAGAAACCTAGACTTTTCCTTATTTTAGTGTGTATGGTGATTGAGAAATAGTCTGGATAACAGGGAATCCATGGTCACGAGTTACTTTTTATCATGTGGAACACTTACTTGGGTTTCCTAACAGGTTGTATCTTGCTGTCCTTAAATGTGCAATGCCCACTTACAAATTTTGCTGTTAACTCAAGGCTTCTAATTTAATAATTGAGACAAGTGTACCTGCTTCTGTTTTTGCATTTTACTTGTACTTATTTAACTTTAGTTGTCTTGGACATTACTGTCACTTCCTCTCATCCTAGCCTCTTGATTTCTTATCTCCTAGGAAACTCACCACCTGGCACAGTGTACTGCATGTAGATGTAAGAACCTGATTAATCCAGCTAGGGTGCTGTTTGTATTAGAAATTGTGGCTTGAAATTGTGATTGTTCTTTTCTAACCTTACAAAAAGTAGAAAGCAAATATTGTAGCAGAGATGAGGCTGGACACCTAGTTTTATCCTAGTTTTGTCAATAACAGGCTTATTTCCTTGGACAATTCTTGGGCCTCAGTTTTCTCCTCTATAAAATGAGTTATTTCCCAAACCTATGGTTTTATATGATATATTACATTATGTATAGGAATTTTTATTAGTATTTTAGCTTAAAGATAAAATTATATTTTTAAAGGCCAAATATGTACTTGCCACATTAATATTTTTGCCTGCTTTTAATAGCATTATTGGCCTTTCTGAAACTTAAGATTCTTCAGAAGTTTGCTCTCCTTTTAAAGTAAAGCAAAAGTTTAAGATAATCACTAAATCGCTGATTCAGAATGAAGTGAAGCCTCCTATTTGTGTTCCTTTTGCCTCTTTCAGGGAACAGTTGCAGTCATAGTCTATAAATATACTCTCAGAATCTTTAGATTGTGTACTGTAGGTATTTTAAAATTAAATATCTTCTCTAGAAGAGTATTTAGCATAGTAGGAATTTTTTATTCTTGTCAAAGATCATTTCTCCTTTTGCTGTTAGAGGACTTGAAAAGTTGTCTCTACAGAACTTATAAGTTTAGTGTGACTTTTACTGAGTAAGAAATAGATGCTAGCTAGGCTCAATGACTCACATCTGTAATCCTAGCACTTTGGGAGGCCTAGGTATTGCAGATCTCCTGAGTTCAGGAGTTTGAGACATGCCTGGGCAACATGGTGAAACCCTGTCTCTACTAAAAATACAAAAATTAGCCAGATGTGGTGGTGCACACCTGTAATTCCAGCTATTTTGGTGGCTGAGGCAGGAGAATCACTTGAAGCCAGGAGGCAGAGGCTGCAGTGAACTCAGATAGTGCCATTGCATTCCAGCCTGGGTGCCAGAGTGAAACTTTATCTCAAAAAAAGGAGAAATAGATGCTGTTTTCCTGTATTCTGTTGGGATGAATGTTTGTTTACTTTTGGTTACATATGGCCTTGATTGTAAATTATGTAAACGTTTAGGGGTCTTTTAAGAAGGTGAATTCAATATTGTAAACTTAACTATTAAATAGCTAAACTATATTTAGAAAAATATATTTGGAATGATTCCTAAATTATTATTTTAAAAATACTGAAATTCCAATCATAAATAAAAATATTTCATGAAAGAATTTAGTATCTTAGCTCAGGTTTCCTGCATTTATATTTCAAAACAATGTAATTTTCAAAGAGATCTTGATGGCAAATCTGTCCAAAACGTAAGAAATGTCATTCGTCTTTTTTTCCTAGTTGATAATCAGTCTTAAGCTGTGTGACTTACTGTGACATATGGAGTTAAATCTAGTAAGCACTTACAAATGACCCATGATCTAATCTCTGCCTGCTTCTCTGACTTCATCATTTACTAATGTTTTCTTATCTACTGGCCTTTTTTTTCTTCCCTGAACATACATACTTTGTTCTTGATGAAATGGCCTTTTAATTACTTACTACCTTAGCCTGAAATGCTCTTCTGTAAATTTTTTCCAAGTCAACTCTTTATCATTAGATCTCAGCTTAAATGTCACTCTTGCTTAATATTCAGCCTGAAGTAGGGAACCCATCAATATGTCATCATTGTATTTTGATTCTCTATGTAACACTCACCACTATCCGATAATGTTCTGAAGTGTGTGTTTGTTGCTCCTTCCCCACTACTAGTGCCTGGTACGTAGCAGTTACTCAGAGAATAGATTAATGAATAAATGAACTGTAATTAAGCACTGGCTTCTTTTACTTGACATTTCTGAAGAAAACAACCATCTTAATTTACCTAGTCTCTGAATAAGTTCACTTAAATGCTATGCCATTGAATGTCACCTTTCGTTTGACAAGTGGTTTTTAAACAAATTGTCAGTTTGCTCAAGCTAATGAAAATGTTTTGCATTTTGTTTCCAATAACATTACAATTTTTTGTCATTTAGATTAATTGGAGGATCCGACAACAAACTGATTTATAGACATTATGCAACGTTATATTTTGTCTTCTGTGTGGATTCTTCAGAAAGTGAACTTGGCATTTTAGATCTAATTCAAGTAAGTTAACACTTGTTCTTACTATCTTAAATAACAGTTTGGCATTTAAATTTTGAAAAATTTAATATGTTCTAAATTTTCTGAAATGATGTTAGAAATAAAATGTTTCATAATAGATATTGGGTGGGTAAAAGGGGAGCATAAGATATAGAAACAAGCAAACATTGGATCTGATTAAAACTGTCGTAACTAATTTCATCATTACTTTTTATCTTTTTCATGTAAGTTACAGCAAGGAGCTGAAGACTCATAGGTCTCTTAACACATGTATCCAAAACTAACCCTAAAACCTACCTCTCCCTGTCTCCTGAAAATCTTTCCTAATGTTCCTGGAACTCAGAGTCAGTCATCAGCAAATTTCTTTTTATCTTCAACCTCTTCTGTTAATGTTATTTCACTTTTTGTTCTAAATTAAATCTTGCTTCCCTGACGAAACTACCTGCAACCCTTTCAAGTAGTGGCCGTTTTCTCCTGCTTTGAGCCTGGAGGTGTACTCTTAGCTTCACGTTGCATTTTCCAGACCATTCTCTCTTCTCAAACACCTCTAAATTTTCTCTCATGTTATCAGACTATACTGCCTTCTATCCATTTAGTTATAGTCATCACACATATCCATCTCTCATTCATTGGAGATTTTGTTAAGAATTGTGAAGGGTCTGAGATTTGCGCTACTTGCAAGCTAAGAAGTTAACCTGCCATACTTTCATGGATGCTAGCAGAAGACAGGAGACTTTTGGGCCAGAGACAAAGGATCTTATTACTAACAGCAAAAAACATTAGCTAGAGTGACAGCATTTGCTTGTAGTAATTCTCTAATTCCCAAGGGTTGATATGAAGAAGGTCAGATGATACCTGCACACACACTGGATTAAATGACAGATGAGGAACCCCAAGCTTAGGGAACTGGAATCTTTTATAATGGATACTAAGCATGTCTGCCCTTGTTTGGGAGGAAGAGACTGTCTCTTCTAAGAGTGTAAAGAAACCTATCCTTTGCAGTGGAAGAAGACACTGTTTTCCAGGGCTGTTTGATACACTAGCATGGTTAAAAAGATAGCCCAGAACAAAGACAGTCAATGCCTCTGCTCACAATATGTACAGAACACAAGATCCCTGGAGAATTGTCTCCTGGTAGATTTTGGTTCTTGGTTCACTGGCATTCATTCCAGTACTGCTTGTTTTGTAATTTTTGGTGATTTCATTGTTCACATGTGTAATTCTTCCAATATCCTGGTGTCTTCAAATCTGAAATACCTCTTTTCCAATCAATTTTGCCCTCTGCTCCATCTCACTATGTACCCGTTTCTACATTTTGTCTTTGTCTAAACCGTAACCCCTCCATAATCTCAATTTCACAGTTTTAAAGTCTTTTAGGCCCATTGGAACCCTCAGTTTTAAAAATCTATAATTTTTATACTGTCTCTGATTTTACTGATGTCTTACTTTCCTTATCCAGCTTAAATTTTATAGTTAGTCATGATAGTGATATAGCCTTGTATGCACTTAACTCCTTGCCCATACCCATACATCTGAATATACCTAGAGGAAAAAAAAAAGTAACCATATTTATCAGTCTCACTTTAAATTTATGATTCCTTAGCTCAGCAAGTCCTTCAGGCTACCCAAGAATCATTTGCTATTTCTCTGGTCCCTTTACTCTCCCATACTTCTACATGACTATTCATACAGTCTCCTCTCTCCTAAAACCTCTAGCACTTCTAGCACCTTGCTTCCCAGTGCACAGAGAAAACTGGTTTTTGAAATTAGCAAGAAGAGGCATGGTTTGAGCTCTAGTTAGTGTTATAGAATAGACAAGAAATTAACCCCAGCAGACAACTTAAGTAATAAATTCTTAGCACTGTGGCTAAGGCTTTAAAAATAAAAGCACTGTGGCCAGTTGTAGTTCACACCTGTAATCCTAGCACTTTGGGAGGCTGAGCTGGGCAGATCACTTGAGCCCAGGAGTTTGAGACCAGCCTGAGCAATATGGCAAAACCCCATCTCTACACAAATTAGCCAGGCATGCTGTCATGCATCTGTAGTCCCAGCCACTCTGGAGGCTGAGGCGGGAGCCAGGGAGAATGGCTTGTAATAAGCCAAGATTGTGCCACTGCACTCCAGCCCAGTAACAGAGTGAGACTCTGTTAATAAAATAAAAAAGGAGATCAATGATAAATGGAGCTATTCATATGCCACATTACTCTTAAATCTGTAATTCATAAACTGGGTTTTTGGGAGGAGCTAGGTATCAGAGTTACATGAAACCACGAAGTAATCGTGGCATATATTCCTGGTATATGTTTTTTCTTTGTTTTGAAAATTGGTGGCAGTGAGGAAATGAAAGTAAACATGTGTATATTATGAGGCAGAATACAAATTTTTCATAATATTTAAAGCCCTAAGTGGAGACTTGAAAGAAATTTTGAGCCTGAGGTAAAGGTACCCCAAGATCCCTTGGATATATGTTCACTTTCCTTCTGGGGCCTGCTTGAGAAACACTGCTAAGTTTTGTTTTATTTTCTCAAGGCTTTTCTAGTAAAGAAAAAGAGACCAAATTTTACTTTTGATAACATTTAAGGGTTGATCAGGACTATATATTGTATTGCCTTGTAACTCCGTTTATTACTACATTTCTTAGTTTATCCCACCTAGGGGAGTAATTTATTTATCATTATGTCAAGGGAGCATTGTATTTTTACAGAAAAAATGTTAATATAGAATTGTGCTTTCTGTTTCTCTCTGTTACCCATGACTGAAGAGAGTGTAGATATTCACACTATGTTCCAAAACACTGTTTTTATTTACCTGAGCCTAGCCACTAGAATTATAGGAAGAAAAACAGGAGAAAGTGTACCATTTCAAATTTAGTCTCTTATTGAAGAGAAATACTGTAATTAAGAAAGACTAAAACAAATGTGTCTTTTCCTAGAGGTAAATCAGAAGTATTTTACGCTTGTGTCCTGAGATTAAGTTATCACCATTGATTATTTTGATGCTATGGTTGATCTTATGAGAAAATAGTTAAATCTCCAAAAGAGATTAGATAGGGAGTTTTCAGAGAACAAACGTGCTATTAGTATATCATATCTGAAGTAAATTCTGTCATGTACTCATGGAAAGTGTAAACTATCTTTTGTGTTTTGCAAAATTTTTAACCATGCTTTACACGATGATCATTTGTTTTGGTACTAGATAAGATACAGAAGAGAGGATTTCAGGAGGACTTTGTCATTTTCTGTCACTAAAGTACGCTAGAGCTGTTTTTACAATACCCCTGAGTTACCACCTGCTGATGTATTATGTCACAAAAAAGAAGAGTTCTCTAATTTACCTTACAGGTACTATGTCTGTTACTACCAGGAACATGTTGAAAGTTCTGTGGTTGTGATCTTTCCCCTTCCATTACCACAGTTCATTAAATACTGAAAAGGGAGTGTACTGAACATACATGAGTTAGTCACTTTAAACACATTGGTTGAATAAACAAAGGTGGAAGTGAGTAGCTTATTGTTTTTGCTTCTATTTCATCAAATAGCTGTTCAGAGAGAACTGATTTTCTTAATTTGTTCATCCTCTAGTTTTGAGAAAGGCAATTTTAATGTCAAAAGTAAAAGTGAAAAATTATAAACCAAGAGAATTTACATCAAAACCTCTTGGTCTTGCATATTTTTTAGAGAACAGATCAAGAAAACTCAACATGTTACTATTAAACATATGGTTATAATTTTGATATTTTAAATATTAAAATGATACCATTCATATGATAACTGGAAGCATATATTTTAATGCAGAGAGTTAGTGTCTCTAAGATATGCATATGTTGTTCCAAATATGTTTGTATCTTGTATAAAATCTGGGAGAAGACATTATTAGTAAATTCAGTATGGACTTTACACCAATATTCCACCAGTACTGAGTTTACATCAGTATTCCACAGAATTTGCACTAGCTTCCCAAATGAATTATCAGTTTGTGTTTTGTTTTGTTTCTTTCTAAAAATTCCTTGTAAGTTTGGAAAAAAGGGTGGACATTTTTTGTTCTTGAATATACCATTTTAGTGTGATGTTAAGTGACATATATGCCATATATGCTAGAGTTAATAGCTGGCTTTTTAAGGAGTCCTTTCTGTTGTAGCATATTGTCAGTGGAAGTGTTAAAATATTTACAGGATGAGAATAGAAGTTTATTAAATATTAATATTGGGTTGAGTTATTTATAAGCAGTCATATTGTCCTTAATTAGTTTGTTATGCCAAGCTGATAATGGAGGCATATAAATTCACTGGATAATTCCAAATTTCTGTTATAGTTTTCTGTACCACATGTAACAGTGATCAGAGCATCAGTCTCATTCAGTTGTAGCTAGTTAAAAAAAACAACAAAATTGAGAACTAAGAGCTAAACTTTTCTTTAGGTTTAGAAAGATATATTCTGACTGTGATGTTAGAATCTGTATTTAAACTGAAACTCCATATATAGCATTTCTTATTATTACAGTACTGTTAGACTAGCTTTTGTGGAATTATTTTATTTGTGGCTGCTAATGCTAATTTAGTATATTATTGAGCAAGTTATTTATTCTTTATAGAACTTAATTTTTTTATTTGTAAAGTATGCTTGTTTCAACATGTTGCCTATAGGAATGAAGTTGTTAGAAAAATTTGTGAATTAAAGCTATCTATTATCTTGTAGGGGTTAAAACCATTCAGGCTCTGCCGTATTCTACCTATGTAACTTTGGGCAAGTTATTTAACCTCATTGACCCAATTTTCCTCCTCCACAAAATAGGGATAATAATTATGCCAACTGACAGAGTAGATATGAGCATTAAAAAAAGTATTTCATATGAAACCTATGACTAAATGATTAACATGTCTGTGGTTTTTAGCTAACATCATTAAGGCATATATTTATGAGAAAGACATATAAAATATTATTTTGTTACTCCACAAACTGAATTAAATAAATAAGTTTTTTTTTTCTTTTAAATCTTTCTGACTTTCTCATTGTTAGAAGCATTTGTCAATCTTTTTTCCTGTGTGGTGTTTGATGGCTTGGAATGAATTTTATATGACACATTTATGTGATAAGAAATAGTCTTCATTGGGGAAATTTACAGGCCAAGAATACTTAAGTGAAGAAAAGTCTCTGAGCTTCCCAGTATCACATAGCAAATTATGGTGAGGTAGGTGCTGCTGACCAACTGAACATACAGTGGTTTGCTGATGAAAACCCACCCAATTATTCTCTTCTGTCATGATGATAGGCTTGAGAGCACACTTGTCGGTATGGGTGACAGATATATTGTGTAAGCCTTGGGCTTTGTAGGTTTGGATACCACCTGTTTTTTTTAAATTGCCTGGAAAAACCAACTATTCAGAATTTGGGAATTGTGGAAATTTGCAACTCTCCTGTTGGAGATGAACTAACTCCTGGTCCTAAAGGAAGATGAGTTTCTGGTGCAGTTCCTCCTGCTGGAGCAAGAGGGATCCCTGGCCTAGCGAGTTTATTTTCCAGGCCCTCGAGTGAATGCCCAGGATCATTTTAAGAAAATTCTGCCTCTTACATTATACTTTGTTACCAGGTTATTCAAAACTTTCTGTTTTTTTTTTTAATAAGATTTGTTTCTCATATATTTTTGGGCAATACCAAATTTTTTTTTAACAATTGCTTTAGATTGTTAGAGTCGTGCAGGATTTCTAAAATTATTTTCCTGTGTTATTTTCATGCTTGAGAAGTCTAATTTCGAGCAATTGCAAATGTAATAATTCTTAGTTACTTACATTGCTTTTATTTATGATAAATCCTGGTATTAATTTGATGATACCTGCTTTTCTAATTTACATGTTTCATTGATGTCTTAGCAGTCCTTTTAGGAGGCATCATGGTGTCAAGTTTAGAGTTTAGAGTGCTAGAGTCAGATAGTATGGATTTGAATCTTGGCTCTGTCACCTAACAATTATATAACTTTAGACAATTACTTAGTCTCATCTATCCCCAGTTTTTTTTTTTTTTGGAAGTGCTGATATTCATACTTATCTCACCAGCATTGTTGTAGGAATTAGAGCTAATTTATATAAACAACCAGCAAATGGCCTAGAATATAGTAGACACACTTTTCTTAGTTACTTCACAGTAATAAAGGAAGTAGTTTAGAACTCAAGTGGGTAAAGTCAGAATTTTGGAGTTGTAAGTAACTTAAAAAATTATTTTCTTCCCTTCAATGTAGGTTTACAAGAAAAACTCAGCTTATGTTGGTCTTTTTCCTTGATTTAAGGTAATTCATCATGTAATGTAGAAATGGTTGGTTTTCAGGAAGGAATTGGACATGGTGGAGAGAATCCTCAAATTTAGCATTAATCACAGTACAGTTATTAACTCAAGAAATTAACATTGATACACTATTACATAATCTGTAGGCCTTGTTTACAATTTGCCAATTGTCCCATTACTGTTCTTTTTCTCATTCCAGATGTAATTCACACATTTCATTTAGTTTCCATGTCCCCTTAATCTCCGTTACTGTGTAACAGTTCTTTATCTTTGTCTTTCATTCATGTCTTATATATCCTGATCCTTTTGAAGAGTATTAGCCAATTATTTTGATAGTCTCATATTTGGGTTTGTTTGATACTTCTTAATGATTTAGATTATGCATTTTTGGCAAGAATACCACAGAAGTGATGTTATGACCATAGTGCATCATATAAAGAGATACATGATATCCCTTTGTTCCATTAGTTGTGATATTTGTGCTGATCACTTGGTTAAGGTGGGGTCCAGGTTTATGCACCATAAAGTTTCATTTACTCATTTGTGCTAGTATTTTATGGGAAACATTTGAAACTATGTAAATATACATTTTCTAATTATATATTTGTTCATTAATCTTAATATCTATTGATCATTCTTGCCTGAAAGAATTATTAATATTTGTATTATTTACCAAATGGTGTTTTTTTTCTATCATACCTTCAATATTTATTAGTTAAAATTCTCCTGTGAGGAAAAGATTTGATATATATACATATATATATATATATGTATATATATGTACACACATGCATACATATATATATACATATATATTAAAAAATTTTTTAATACTTTACGTTTTGGGATACATGTGCAGAACGTGTAGATTTGTTACATAGATATACACATGCCATAGTGATTTGCTGCACCCATCATTCCATCATCTACATTAGGTATTTCTCCTAATGCTATCCCTTCCCTAGCCCCTCATCCCATGACAGGCCCCAGTGTGTGATGTTCCCCTCTCTGTGTTCATGTGTTCTCATTGTTCAGATCCCACTTATGAATGAGAACATGTGGTGTTTGGTTTTCTGTTCCTGTGTTAATTTGCTAAGAATGGTGGTTTCCAGCTTCATCCATGTTCCTGCAAAGGACATGAACTCATCCTTTCTTATGGCTGCATGGTATTCCATAGTGTATATGTGCCACATTTTATCCAGTCTCTCATTGATGGGCATTTGGGTTGGTTCCAAGTCTTTGCTATTGTGAACATATGTGTGCATGTGTCTTTATAGTAGAATAATTTATAATCCTTTGGGTATATACCCTGTAATAGGATTGCTGAGTCAAATGGTATTTCTGGTTCTAGATCCTTGAGGAATCTCCACACTGTCTTTCACAATGGTTGAACTAATTTACACTCCCACCAACAGTGTATAAGTGTTCATATTTCCCCACATTCTCTCCAGCATCTCTGGTCTCCTGACTTTTTAATGATCGCCATTCTAACTGGCATGCTATGGTATCTCATTTTGTTTTGATTTGAGTTTCTCTAATGACCAGTGATGATGAGCTTTTTTCCATATGTTTGTTAACTGCATAAATGTCTTCTTTTGAGAAGTGTCTGTTCATATCCTTCACATGCTTTTTGATGGGGTTGTTTTTTTCTTGTAAATTTGTTTAAGTTCCTTGTAGATTCTGGTAGCCCTTTTTCAGATGAATAGATTGCAAAAATTTTTTCCCATTCTGTAGGTTGTCTGTTCACTCTGATGATAGTTTATTTTGCTGTGCAGAAGCTCCTTAGTTTAGTTAGATCCCATCTGTCAATTTTGGCTTTTGTTGCCATTGCTTTTGGTGTTCTAGTCATGAAGTCTTTGCCCATTCCTATGTCCCACATGGTATTGCCTAGGTTTTCTTCTAGGATTTCTATAGTGTTAGGTGTTATGTTTAAGTCTTTAATCCATCTTGAGTTAATTTTTGTATAAGGTGTAAGGAAGGGGTCCAGTTTCAGTTTTCTGCATGTGGCTAGCCAGTTTTCCTAACACCATTTATTAAATAGGGAATCCTTTCCCCATTGCTTGTTTTTGTCAGGTTTGTCAAAGATCAGATGGTTGTAGTTGTGTGTAGCATTATTTCTGAGGCCTCTGTTCTGTTCTATTGGTGTATATCTCTGTTTTGGTACCAGTACCATGCTGTTTTGATTACTGTAGCCTTGTAGTGTAGTTTGGAGTCAGGTAGTGTGATGCCTCCAGCTTTGTTCTTTTTGCTTAAGATTGTCTTGGCTATACAGACTCTTTTTTGGTTCCATACGAAGTTTAAAGTAGTTTTTCTCATTCTGTGAAGAAAGTCAGTGGTAGCTTGATGGGGATAACTTTGAATCTATACATTACTTTGGACAGTATGGCCATTTTCACGATACTGATTCTTCCTATCCATTAGCATGGAATGTTTTTCCATTTATTTGTGTCCTCTCTTATTTCTTTAAGCAGTGGTTTGTAGTTCTCTTTGAAGATGCCCTTCACATCCCTTGTAAGTTGTATTCCTAGGTATTTTACTCACTTTGTAGCAGTTATGAATGGGAGTTCACTCATGATTTGGCTGTTTGTCTATTATTGCTGTATAGGAATGCTTGTGATTTTTGCACATTGATTTTGTATCCTGAGACTTTGCTGAAGTTGCTCATGAGCTTAAGGAGATTTTGGGCTGAGACTAGGGTTTTCTTTCTTTCTTTTTTTTTTTTTTTTTTTCTGTCACCCAGGCTGGAGTGCAGTGGCACGATCTCTGCTCACTGCAACCTCTACCTCCCAAGTTCAAGCGATTCTCCTGCCTCAGCCTCCTGAGTAGCTGGGACTACAGGCACACACCATCACACCCAGCTAATTTTTGTATTTTTAGTAGAGAAGGTTTCACCTCTTTGGACAGGATGGTCTTAAACTCCTGACCTCGTAATCCACTTGCCTAAGCCTCCCAAAGTGCTGGGATTACAGGCAACAATGGGATTTTCTAAATATACAATTATGTCGTCTGCAAACAGAGACAATTTGACTTCCTCTCTTCCTATGTAAATACCCTTTATTTCTTTCTCTTGCCTGATTGTCCTGGTCAGAACTTCTGACTACGTCAAATAGGAATGATGAGAGAGAGCATCCATGTCTGGTGCCAATTTCAAAGGGAATGCTTCCAGCTTTTGCCCATTCCATGTGATATTGGCTATAGGTTATAAATAGCTCTGATTATTTTGAGATAAGTTCCATCACTACCTAGTTTATTGAGTGTTTTTAGTCAATAAACTAGGTATTGGGGTGTTAAATTTTATCAAAGGTCTTTTCTGCAGCTATTGAGATAATCATGTGGTTTTTGTCATTGGTTCTGTTTATGTGATGGATTATGTTTATTGATTTGTGTATATTAAACCAGCCTTGCATCCCAGGGATGAAGCCAACTTGATTGTGGTGAATAAGCTTTTTGATGTGCTGCTGGATTTGGTTTGCCAGTATTTTATTGAAGATTTTTTCCCTCGATGTTCATCAGGGATATTGGCCTGAAATGTTCTTTTCTTTTTTTGTTGTGTCTCTGCCAGGTTTTGGTATTAGGATGATGCTGGCCTCAAAAAATGAGTTAAGAAAGAGTCTCTCTTTTTCTATTGTTTGGAATAGTTTCAGAAGAAATGGTACTAGCTCTTCTTTATATCTCTGGTAGAATTTGGCTGTGAATTCTTCTGGCCCTGGGGTTTTTTTTGGTTGGTAGGCTATTAATTACTGCCTTAATTTCAGAACTTGTTCTTGACATATTCAGGGATTCGACTTCTTCCTAGTTTAGACTTGGGAGGGTATATGTGTCCAGGAATTTATCCATTTCTTTTAGATTTTGTAGTTTATTTGCATAGAGGTGTTTGTAATATTCTCTGATGGTAGTTTGTATTTCTGTGGGATCAGTTGTGATATCTCCTTCATCATTTTTTATTGTGTCTATTTGATTCTTCCCCCTTTTCTTCTTTATTAGTCTGGCTAGTGGTCTATTTTGTTAATCTTTTCAAAAAACCAGCTCCTGGATTCACTGACTTTGTTGAAGGAGTTTTTTTTGGTGTGTTTTTGTCTCCTTCAGTTCTGCTGTGATCTTAGTTATTTCTTGTCTTCTGCTAGCTTTTGAATTTGTTTGCTCTTGCTTCCCTAGTTCTTTTAATTGTGATGTTAGGATATTGATTTTAGATCTTTCTCACTGTTTCCTGTGGGGATTTAGTGCTGTAAATTTACCTCTAAACACTGTTTTAGCTGTGTCACAGAGATTGTGGTACATTGTCTTTGTTCTCATTGGTTTCAAAGATCTTATTTCTGCCTTAATTTTATTATTTACCCAGTAGTCATTCAGGAGCAGGTTGTTCAGTTTCCGTGTAGTTGTGCAGGATTAATTTCTTAATCCTGAGTTCTGATTTGATGGCACTGTGGTCTGAGAGACTGTTACAATTTCTGTCCTTTTGCATTTGCTGAGGAGTGTTTTACTTCCAATTATGTGGTCAATTTTAGAATAAGTGCAATGTGGTGCTGAGAAGAATGTATATTCTGTTGATTTGGCATGGAGAGTTCTGTAGATATCTACTAGGTCTGCTTGGTCCAGAGCTGAGTTCAAGTCCTGAATATCTTTGTTAAATTTCTGTCTCATTGATCTGTCTAACATTGGCAGTGTGATGTTAAAGTCTCCCACTATTATTGTGTGGGAGTCTAAGTCTCTTTGTAGATCTCTAAGAACTTGCTTTATGAATCTGGGTGCTCCTGTATTGGGTGCATATATATTTAGCATAGTTAGCTTTTCTTGTTCCATTGATCCCTTTACCACTATATAATAAATACCCTTCTTTGCCTTTTTTGATCTGTGTTGTTTTAAAGTCTGTTTTATCAGAGACTAGGATTGCAAGCCCTACTTTTTTTTTTTTGCTTTCCATTTGCTTAGTAAATATTCCTCCATCCCATTATTTTGAGCCTGTACATGTCTTTGCACATGAGATGGGTCTCCTGAATACAGCACACCAATGGGTCTTGACTCTTTATCCATTTTGCCAGTTTGTGTCTTTTAATTGGGACATTTAGCCCATTTACATTTTTGAATAACCAGTTCCTGGATTATGTGAAATTGATTTTCTGTGAATCTATGTGTGAATTTGATCTTGTCTTTAGGATGCTACCTGTTTATTTTGTTCATTAGTTGATGTAGTTTCTTCATAGTGTCAACAGTCATTACAATTTGGTATGTTTTTACAGTGGCTGGTAGTGGTTTTTCCTTTCCATGTTTAGTGCTTCCTTCAGGTGCTCTTGTAATGCAGGTCTGGTGGTGACAAAATTTCTCAGCATTTGCTTGTCTTTAAAGGATTTTATTTCTCCTTCACTCAGGAAGCTTAGTTTGGCTGGATATGAAATTCTGGGTTGAAAATTCTTTTCTTTAAGAATGTTGAATATTGGCCCCCTCTCTCTTCTGGCTTGTACGGTTTCTGCAGAGAGATCTGCTGTTAGTCTGATGGGCTTCCCTTTGTTAGTAATCTGAACCTTCTCTCTGGCTACCCTTAATATTTTTTCATTCATTTCAACCTTAGTGAATCTGACGATTATGTGGGGTTGCTTTTCTCAAGGAGTATCTTTGTGATGTTCTCTGTATTTCCTGAATTTGAATGTTGGTGTTTCTTGCCAGGTTGGAGAAGTCCTCCTGGATGATATCCTGAAGAGTGTTTTCCAGATGTGTTCCTCTGAGCTAGACCACTTGGCTCCCTGGCTTCAGCCCCTTTTCCCAGGGAGTGAATGGTTCTGTCTCGCTGGTGTTCCAGTTTGGGCAGACACTGAGCTAGCTGTGGGAGTTGAAATTCACAGCCCTGGTGGTTTAGGCACCCAAGGGAATTTCGTGGTCTGCAGGTTACAAAGACCATGGGAAAAGCTTAGTATCTGGGCTGGAGTGCACCGTTCCTCCTGGCAGAGTCCCTCAGGGATTCCCTTGGCTAGGGTAGGGAGTTCCCTAACCCCTTTCACTTCTCGGGTGAAGGGATGCCCCACCCTGCTTCTGCTCACCCTTCCTGGGCTGCACCCACTGTCTAACCAGTCCCAGTGAGATGAGCCGTGTTCCTCAGTTGGAAATGTGGAAATCACCCGCCTTCTCCATAGATCTCACTGGGAGCTGCAGACCAGAGCTGTTCATTTTCAGCCATCTTGCCAGCCACCTCTTTTGTAATATTTGTATTCATTTTAAGTCACTGCTCAAAATATCAATTGTGCTATATTCAACTATAGGTAGAAGAATGTATTTCAAGGCCAAATACCATTGTAAAAATCAGCTTTTGCTCAGGAGTTTAAAGATAGCTTTGACACTTTATGTCAATATAAGCTTTAAAAAATGTTCTCATGAGTAGTTTTGTACACAGAAATAAATTATTCAGATGTTACTTTCATTTTTAGAATTAATGCTTGACTTATTAACCTTACACATTCAGAAAGCCGGTTCTTTTTCAGGCTTCTAAATTCAACATACAAATCAAATTAAGTCACTTAAATGGAGGGACTGAAACATAATTAAATTTCCTCTAGTACAAGCTTTGCAGAATGCCATGGTAATGGTAACTCATGTTTGTAGGAACCATGTTATCACTTTGCATGGTTCAGTTGTTGCTGAGATCTGTTAATATGGTATCATATAACACAAGGAGTGCCTTTAATTTAAACTGAATTTATACATTTAATATATTTTATTTTTATGCTCATGTTTTGGCAAACTTTCTCAAATTCTTAAATATCTGATAAATTAATTTTTTAAAGTTCAAGTATTATGGTGACTATCAGTGTAGGCAAATTTTCCTTTATCTTTCAGCTTAAAAAGGGCAGATCATGAGGCGAGGAGTTTGAGACTAGCCTGGCCAACATGGTAAAACCCTGTCTCTACTTTTTTTTTTTTTTTTTGAGATGGAGTTTTTCTTTTATTGGCCAGGCTGGAGTGCAATGGCGTGATCTCGGCTCACTGCAACCTACACCTCCTGGGTTCAACTGATTCTCCTGCCTCAGCCTCTCAAGTAGCCAGGATTACAGGCATGCACCACTGGCTTATTTTGTATTTTTAGTAGAGACAGGGTTTCTCCATGTTGGTCAGGCTGGTCTTGAACTCCCGACCTCAGGTGATCTGCCCACCTTGGCTTCCCAAAGTGCTGGGATTACAGACGTGAGTCACCACACCCAGCCCATCTCTGCTAAAGATAAAAAAAATTAGCTGGGTATGGTGGCACATGCCTGTAATCCCAGCTACTCAGGAGGCTGAGGCAGGTGAATCACTGGAACCTGGGAGGCAAGATCGTGCCATTGCACTCCATCCTGGGTGAGAGGGTGAGACTCTGTCTCAAAAAAAAAAAATCCCATTCCAATTGGATGTTCAGGTATACATTGAAATTTAGATTTGTAAAAGTCTAGCCTGTTAAGTATTCTTATGATACCACATATTTTAAAGGCTTAAGTATTTAAATATCAACTATATAGATTATTTCTAAACTGAACATGAAAATATTAAATTATAGATTCATGTTATAATTTCTGTTACTTTAAATTTTTCTGGGTTAAAAATCACTTAACTTGTAAGGCAGTCATTTTTTTTCCTCTAGTTTCTGAGGTTATATGTCAACTTGAGAGACCCTGGCCTCATCCTGAGATGGATTCTTTGCTAATGCACTGATAGAAACACTGATACAGACATTCTATCACATAGAAAAATGGTTGATCTCAAAGTTCTTCCTAGGTTGAAATCATAGCCATGTGACTTAATAATATTAAGTAATATCACTTCCTTTTACTTCTAGAAGTCTGCACTAACATTATGGCCAACATCATTTACTGCTTTAGTTGTATTTCCATTTCTTCTGCTTTCTTGAGCAATTTCAGTGTCTTCCTCCTGCTTCCAAAGACACATTAATGACTTTCCATTTGTATTAGTCAGTGTTCTCCAGAGGGACTGAACTAATAGAATATATGTGTATATAAAAGAGAGATTATTAGGGAGAATTGGCTCACACAATCACAAGGTAAAGCCCCACAACAGGCTCTCTGCAAGCCGGGGAAGAAAGAAGCCGGTAGTGGTGCAGTTCGAGTTCCAGAGCCTTAAAAACAGGGAAGCCAACAGTGCACCCTTCAGTCTGTGGCCATAGGCCCGAGAGTCCCCTGGAAAACCACTGATGTAAATTCAAGAGTCCAAAGGCCGAAGAACCTGAAGTCTGATGTTTAAGGGCAGGAAGAATGGAAGGAAGCAGTCAGCATGGGAGAAAGATAAAAGCCGGAAGACTCAGCAAGCAAGGTTATTTCACCTTCTTTTGCCTGCTTTGTTCTAGCCACGCTGGCAGCCAGTTGGATGGTGCCTACTCACGTTGAGGACGGGTCTTCCTCTCCCAGTCCAGTGATTCAAATGTCACTCTCCTCTGGGAGCACCCTCACAGACACACCCAGAAACAATACTTTACCAGCTATCTAGGTATCCTTTAGTCCAATCAAGTTGACACCTAATATTAACCATCACAGTGTTGAATCCCTTCATTAATTTCTTTAATTCTCCTTGAATTTTATCATTTGATTTAGGTGGATGAAATACTTTAAAGAATGTTATGAAAAGCCTGTGTTTGTGGTTAGTTCTTTTTCTGTTTCTTCACTTAAAGGAAGTTATGAATGGGATTTTAACTGTTAACAGTAGATTTTTTGGGTTACTGTAAGTATGGACAGTTCAGATTTTTGCTTAATACTTTCCTGTATTTTTCAAATTTTCTAAATAATCACTTCTCACTACATTAGAAATAATATATTATTTGTTGTTGATGTGGCTTCTGGAATTAAACTTTTTGGATTTGAATCAGGACTGTATCACTAAGTGTTAGTAGTTAACTTTTTTGCTTTAGATTACTCTTCTGTAAATGGTTGATGATAAAAGTACTTGCCTTATGGGATTACTGCAAAGGCTCAAGAAAAATAACCTATTTAAAGCACTCAAAACAGTGGTAATGCCACAGCAGTATGTAGAAGTGACTCTTGAATAACACAGGTTTGAACTCTGTGGGTCAACTTATACACAGTTTTTTTTAAAATAAAGGTTACATGGAGTGTACCTGCCTCTTATCCCTCCCATTCCACCTCCTTCACTTCTTCCACCTCTGCCACCCAAGACAGCAAAACCAACCTGTCTTCCTTCGTCTACTCAAGTGAAGACAAAGATAAAGATCTTTATGATGATCCATTTCCACTAAATGAATAGTAAATATATGTTCTCTTCCTTATGATTTTATTTATTTATTTATTTTTTATCTTTTTTTATTGCATTTTAGGTTTTGGGGTACATGTGAAGAACATGCAAGATTGTTGCATAGGTACACACATGACAGTGTGATTTGCTACCTTCTTCACCATCACCTATATCTGGCATTTCTCCCCATGCTATCTGTTCCCAACTCCCCACCCACCACTGTCCCTCCCCTATTTCCCCCCGACAGACCCCAGTGTGTGGTGCTCCCCTCCCTGTGTCCATATGTTCTCATTGTTCAACACCCGCCTATGAGTGAGAACATGCAGTGTTTGATTTTCTGTTCTTGTGTCAGTTTGCTGAGAATGATGGTTTCCAGGTTCATCCATATCCCTACAAAGGAACATTTTTTTTCTCCAGCTTGTTTTATTGTAAGGTTACAGTATATAATACATATAACAAAAAATGTGTACTAATCTACTGTTTATGTTATTGGTAAGGCTTCTGGTCAACCACAGGCTATTAGTAGTTAGGATTTTAGTGAGTCAAAAGTTGTACACAGATTTTCAACTGTGTGGGGAGTCAGCATCCCAACCCCCTTGTTGTTTGAATATCAGCTGTACCAAGTAAATGCTGTTATTATCATTAACTTTCTATAAATCACAGAAAAAGAATCATTAATGTGAACTCGTTCAGAATTATTATGACATGGTATAGAAGATGGATGGTCCTTTCTTCAACTCTTAATTTCTCTATATTGACATTAAGAGTTCATTATGTATTAAGTGCATGGTACACAGTAAATGCACAATAAGTAACTATTTTTGCTAACATTGTTGTCATTGGCACGTAAATGTCCAGGTGAGGTTTAGTAGAAATCTAGTCCAAAATCCAGTCATATGTTGAGTCAAGTGCTATTTACATAATCTTAAACACCATACTTTAAAGAATCTTAATAGTGCATGCAGTAGTACATATTGGAGAGTGTACCTAGGCTACATTCATAATTGTTCTTCAAAGGTTATTGATCTGATTTTAAGTTAAGTTTGCCTTCCCTAGCTCTGTTGGTACATTCAGTATTCGTAATGATATTTTTTAGTTATTGGCTTGAGTTAAACCAAGATGTTTCTCTCTGGAACATCTTGCTGGTGACAAAAAAAATTTTCTGTTTTAGCATATTAGTATCCTTAATTTATGCCTCCTATTGTTGCACTAAAGACTTTTCCTGTCTTACGTTAGTGTAACCCTATTTTTCATTTATTATTGTAGATTCAAAACAGCAGGATCTGTTCCTCCTGAATTTTAACAGAAGTTTCTAAACCCAGAAAGAATTTTTTTTTTTAACTTAGAAACTCAAAAGGTTGTCTGCCAAATAAGTGGTATTGTTTAAGGGTAATTTGTCGTATTTTTATTTTTCCTTGTGCACATTTTTATTTCTCCCTGTGTTTGGTATTATAATACTAGCTCATGTGTATTGAGTGTTTTCTTTTGTGAGACATTGTTCTAAGCCCTTTATATTTAATCAACCACTAAAACAGCTCTGTGATACAGGTACCATTATTATGCTCAGATAAGAAACTGAGGCTTAGAGTTAAATAACTTGCCCTGGATCTCAGAGTTAGAGGCAAAGCTAGAATTTGAATATACACATGCTAAAGTTTGTGATCTTGAGTACTAAATACTAAGTACTAAGCTGCCATATGATAGATTCCTGTTACTCTTTGTGACCTGGATGTATAGGTTACTCTTTGTGGCTTGGATGTAAAGAGAAAGAAAACACAAGAATGTTTTATAAATAGAATAGCATAGGAAAGGAGGACTCTTTATATTTGGAGGAGGCATTTTTTGGAATCTATTTTTTAAATTTATTTTTTGACTAGTAGGTAATTAAAATGTAGAGCAATTTAAAATATGATTATTTTGTAAAGTTTTTCTCCCACCAGCTTTTGAATTACTTGAGGCCAGAGTTTCGGTCTTTGGTTTTATATCCTTGGCACCTGAGTAGCTACTGAGTAGTAGCTAGATAGCTGTTATATTGAAATTGGCTTTAAACTTTATAACATTTTAAAATTAAAGCACAAGAGGGTGCTATTTACCATGACACTTATAGGTCTTAGCTCCTTTTGTCTTTCTCCTTGTGAAATAATGCAACAGCAATTTTTTTTCTTTTGTTTTGTTTTGTTTAGAACTGTCAAGACTCTAATTTTTTCCCCTTAATTTCTTCATTTCAGTTTGTAGATTATTTGTTTTGTGTTCCCTTGTCCATGTAACAGATCATCAGTGTGTATGGACCTTAGGGCTCTAGATTTCTAATTGTATTAAATAATTTTTGCTAAATCAAAAGAAAATTAATGGAAAGTCTTTTGAAGAAGGTCTTTGATTTTTTTAACCAAACATAGTATCTGAGTGCTTTAAATTTTAAGAATTTTTTTTTTCCTAAATTAAGAACATGCAGTTATAATGACATTTTGCTGCAGGGTACTTTTTTTTGTAGTATCCACATATTTTTACATGTAGTATTGTTCTGGATTAAATGTGGACAGCATTTTTTCTCTCTAAGTTAACAAATCACAGTGTCTTGGTAGTTGCAGCATGTTGTTATCTTCCTTTTATCTCAGTATTTATCAGCAGAATTATAAATTTCTTTGTTGGTTTAAAGTCTGTTTTATCACAGACGACAATTGCAACTCCTGCTTCTTTTTTTTTTTTTTTTTTTTTTTTTTTTTTTTTTTTTTGTTCTCCATTTGCTTGGTAAATCTTCCTCCATCCCTTTGTTTTGAGCCTTTGTGTATCCTTGCCTGTGAGATGGGTTTCCTTGATACAGCACACCAATGGGTTTTGGCTTTTTATCCAGTTTGCCAGTCTGTGTCTTTTGATTGGGGCATTTAGCCCATTTACATTTAGGGTTAATATCGTTATGTGTGAATTTGATCGTGCCATTTTGATGTTAGCTGGCTGTTTTGCCCGTTAGTTGATGCAGTTTCTTCATTGTGTTGATGTTCTTTACCATTTGGTATGTTTTTGGAGTGGCTGTTACTGGTTGTTCCTTTCTATGTTTAGTGCCTCTCTCAGGAGCTCTTGTAAAGCAGGCCTGCTGGTGATGAAATCTCTGAGTACTTGCTTGTTTGCAAAGGATTTTATTTTTCCTTCACTTATGAAGCTTAGTTTGGCTGGATATGAAATTCTAGGTTGAAAGTTCTTTTCTTGAAGGATGTTGAATATTGGCCCCCACTCTCTTCTGGCTTGCATGGCTTCTGCTGAGAAATCTGCTGTGAGTCTGATGGGCTTCCTTTTGTGGGTAACCCAACCTTTCTCTCTGGTTGCCCTTAGCATTTTTTCCTTCATTTCAACCCTGGTGAATCTGACGATTATGTGCCTTCGGGTTGCTCTTCTTGAGGAATATCTTTGTGGTGTTCTCTGTATTTCCTGGAGTTGAATACTGGCCTGCCTTGCTAGGTTGGGGAATTTCTCCTGGATGATATCCTGAAGAGTATTTTCTAGCTTGGATTCATTCTCTCTGTCAAATTCAGGTATACCCATCAAACATAGAGTAGGTCTTTTCACATAATGCCGTATTTCTTGGAGACTTTGTTCATTTCCTTTCACTCTTTTTCTCTTTTCTTGTCTTCTCTTTTTATTTCATTGAGTTGATCTTCAATCTCTGATATCCTTTCTTCTGCTTGATCAATTTGGCTATTGAAACTTGTATATGCTTCACGAAGTTCTCGTGCTGTGTTTTTCAGCTCCATCAAGTCATTTATGTTCTTTTCTAGGCTGGTTATTCTAGTTAGCATTTCATCTAATCTTTCTTTTTTCAAGATTCCTAGTCTCTTTGCATTGGGTTAAAACATGTTCTTTTAGCTCAGAGAAGTTTGTTTTTACCCATCTTCCAACGCCTGCTTCTGTCAGCTTATCAGATTGTTTTCTGACCTGCTTTGTGGCCATGCTGGTGAGTCGTTATGATCTCTCTGGGGAGGAGAGGCATTCTGGACTTTGATGTTTCGTCCTTTTTCACTGGCTGCTTCCCGTCTTCTCTGAGTGGACATCCTTTCTGTTAAAGTTGGGGTTATTTCTCCTGTATGAGGTTTTTTTTTTCAAACACAGGTGTCAGTGTGCCACTTGAGACAGTCTGTCCGTTGTCTGCCTGTGGATGTGCTGTTGGGCGGCCTCTGTCTCAGCCCAGGCTGCTGTTTATTCTTCGCCTGGCTTCCATACTGCTGGGGTTAGCCCTGCCTTCCCAATGGCAGTCTCTTTCGCTCTGCCAAGCCCGCTGTTCCCAGGTGAAGGATGTGTTAACTGCAAAACTCTCCCGGGAGAAGGACTCTGGTTGCTGGATCTTGTGGGAGAGGGGCCTGTCTGGTCGTATTCCCCTCCCTGCTTTCAACTCTCCCTTCTGTGGGATGGGCAGTTCCTTTTTGCAAGCTTTCTCAGTATTAGTCCAAATCTCTGCCCTGGTCTGCCCTAACAAGGCACCGGTCTGGGCGGGGCTGCTAGCCTGGGTCTGTGACTCCAGGTGTTTCTCAGCAAGGCAGCGTTTCCCTGGTCTGTGTGCTGCCGAAGTCTTGGAATCATACACTGCTATTTAGAGTCTAAGTGTGTATAATCGTTTTGAAAGTCAATTTGGCATTATATACTAAAGCTTAACATACGCTACTCTTTGACTTAGCAGTTCTACTCTGAGTATACAATCAGTAGGTATGTGTATATATGTTCACTAAAAGATGTGTAAGAAATGTTCTTAACAGTACTAATTGTAATGGCCCCCACACTGGAAACAACCCAAATTTATGTCACCAGTAGAATGGACACACTGTGCTATTCTAATTCAATGACATATTGTACAACTAAGAATGATTAGCTGTTGTATTATGTAATAACCTGAATAAATCTCACAAAAATAACAATGAATTAAAGAAGCCACTCACAATGGAGCATATATTGTATATGGTTCAGACATAGATAAAATGTATTCATATTGCTACAAAGTAGGGTATTGGGTACCTGTGATGGTTGATAGTGACTGATAGACTATGAGAAGACTTCTATAATGCTGGTAATGTTAAAACATGATTTGAGTGTTGATTGTACAGAAAATGTATTATGTTATATATTATGGTTTTTGTACTTTTCTATGTGTATGTTACATTTAAGTAAAAATTTACTAAGCTTTGTCTTCCATAACTTTAAACTATGATTTTTATAAATAAGTATTCAAATGATTTTTAAGTTAAAGACTGTTTTCAAAGTAAGTATTTTCTTCTTTCTCAATGCAAATGTCACCAGTAACTTGAGTTGTTTCCCCAGCTCTGATATTATCTCAAGCTGTCTAGTTTCTTTAAGCAGCGTTGCCTATTAAAAAGGGTCTAAAGCAAAACAGTGAGAAAAAGAACTTTCCCAGCTATTTCATCAGGGCTGCCCTGGTAAAAGGAAGAGTTTTCCTCTTTTCACTCCTGTTATTACTCACTCCAAAGAGGTAATATTTGTTAATTGCTTACTCTATGTTGAAGCAGCATTACCCCATCCAGTCCTCATAACAAAAGTCTGTTGTATCAAAGAAGAAAAATGTATCTGAATTAGTTAGAAATCAAATGAGTACAGTCATTTTGGGTACCATGTCACCAGGGCCTTAAAGAAAAATAGATAAAGTTGGGAGTTTAGATGGATACTAAATGATACTTATTTTTTACCTACCAAAAAATTAAACTAAAATCTCACTTGTAGATGACCTGTTGTGAAAGGAAAATACAATATATTTTTTTTTTTGCGTCTACTTCCACAGTCACTCAGTACAGTACATCTGACACCAGATGTGTGGTAGTTTGTGCCCCACACACCAAGCAGTTCTCCAGCTGAGTGTCTTGTAATTCAGTGCTACATGGAGATAGTATCAGATCCCATGACACAGTCCCACAAGACTGCCCCTACTTCAGATGCCAGTTGCAAGTAGTAGGTTGTGACCTGTACTTCTGATTGAGTGATGGTAAATTCTTGTGATCCCCCTCTTCAGTTCGATTAATTTGCCAGAGCAGTTTACAGAAATCAGGGAAACATGTTTACCCACCTATTATAAAGAATATTACAAAGGATACAGAGGGGCAGCCAGAAAGAAGAGATGCATAGGGCAAGATAATTTGGGAAAGGGTGTGGAACTCCAGTGCCGTCTCCAGGTATACCTGTCTTCCAAGCACCTTCACATGTTCAGCTCTCCAGAAGTTCAACCCAGACATTTTGGGTTGTTAGGAAAGCTTCATTATGTAGTTATGATTGATTAAATCATTAACCATTGGTGATTGACTTAACACTTCAATTTCACTCCCCTACCTGGAAATTGCGGGGGTGAGGCTGAAAGTTCAGACCCTCTAATCACATGGTTGGTTCCCCTTTGGCAACCAGCCCACATCCTGAGACTACACAGGAGGGACCTCAGCCATCAGTTGTCTCATTAGCATACAAAAAGAGGCGTTACTTTGGTGACTCCAATGATCTTAGGAGCCCTGTGACAGGAAACAGAATGAAAACCAAATATATGTTTAACAGCATCACACTTATGTATGCCCTACTTTTGATCATCTTCGTAATTTACCGTCTTCTCACAAATGAAATTATGAATAAAACTGTATATGTTCTTGGTTACTACAGACCTATTATTTCTCCCAGTAACTGGTCTAACTGAAGAAATCAACAAACTATAGCCTGCAGGTGAAATCCAGCCTGCTGCCTGTTTTTGTAAATAAGCTTTTACTGGAACAGAACTGTGCTTGTTTGTTTATGTCATGTCTGTGGCTGTTTTGTGTTAGACTCTATGGCCCACAAAGCCTAAAATATTTACTGTCTGACCCTTTGTAGAGAAAGTTTGCCAACCACTGGTCTAAGAAAGTGGTGGTTATAGTCATATACAATTGACCCTTGAACAACATGGGTTTGAACTGCACAGGTTCACTTACATGTGAATTTTTTTCAATAAATATATTGGACAATTTTTTGGAGGTTTGTGACAATTTGAAATGATTCATAGATGAATTGTGTAGCCTAGAAATAAGGAAAATTTTGAGAAACAGATGTGTCATAAATGTACAAAATATATGTGGATATGGTATGGTTTGGCTGTGCTCTCACCCAAATCTCAACTTCAATTCCCATGTGTTGTGGGAGGGCCCTAGTGGGAGGTAATTGAATCTTGGGGGCAGGATTTTCCCGTGCTGTTCTTGTGGTGATAGTGAATAAGTCTCACGAGATCTGTTGCTTTTTAAAAAAAGGAATTTCCTGGCACAAGCTCACTTCTTCTGTCTGCTGCCATGTGAGACATGTCTTTCACCTTCCACCATTATTGTGAGGCCTCCCTCGCTATGTGGAACTGTAAGTCCAATAAGCTTCTTTATTTTGTAAATTGCCCAGTCTAGGGTGTCTTTATCAGCAGCGTGAAAACTGACTAATAGAGTAAATTGGTGCCAATGCAGTAAAGTGGTACGGGGGGGTGGTGGTGCTGCCGAAAACATACTGAAAATGTGGAAGTGACTTTGGAACTGGGTAACAGGCAAAGGTTGGAACAGTTTGGAGGGCTAAAAACAAGACAGGAAAATATAGGAAAGCATAGAACTCTCTAGGACTTACTGAATGGCTTTTACCAAAACACCGATAATGATATGGACAATGAAATCCAGACTGAGGTGGTCTCCAACGAACATGAGGAGTTTGTTGGAAACTGGAGCAAAGATGACTCATGTTATGTTTTAGCAAAGAGATTGGCAGCATTTTGCCCCTGCCCAAGAGATTTGTGGAACTTTGAACTTGAGAGAGATGATTTAGCATATCTGACAGAAGAAATTTCTAAGCAGCAAAGCATTCAAGAGGTGACTTGTGTGCTGCTGGAAGTATTCAGTTTTAAAAGGGTAGCAGCATAAAAGTTTGGAAAATTTGCAGCCTGACAATGCAGTAGAAATGAAAATCCCATTTTGTGAAGAGAAATTCAAGCTGGCTGCAGAAATTTGCATTTGCAACAAGAAAATGTTAATACCCAAGACCATGAGGAAAATGTCTCCAGGGCATGTCAGAGGTCTTCATGGCAGCTCCTTGCATCACAGGCATGGAGGCCTACAAGGAAAAGATGATTTCATGGGTTGGGCCAAGGACCCCCTCTGCTGTGTGCTGCCTAGGGACTTGGTACCCTACATCCCAGCTGCTCTTGCCATGGCTGAAAGGGGCAAGGTACAGCTAGGGCTGTCGTTTCACAGGGTGAAAGCCCCAAGCCTTGGTAGTTTCCATGTTGTGTTGAGCTTGCGGGTGCACAGAAGTCAAGAATTGAGGTTCGGTGTTGCGGCTCATGCCTGTAATCCCAGCACTTTGGGAAGCCAAGGCAGGCAGATCACTTGAGACCAGGAGTTCAAGACCAACATGGCGAAACCCCATCTCTACTAAAAATATAAAACAATTAGCTGAGTATGATGGTGTGCACTTATAGTCCCAGCTACTTGGGAGGCTGAGGCACAAGAATCACTTGAACCTGGGAGGTGGAGGTTGCATTGAGCTGAGATCACACTACTGCAGTCCAACCTGGGAGACAGAGCAAGACTCTGTCTCCAAAAAAAAAAAAAAGATCAAGAATTGAAGTTTGGGAACCTTCACCTCGATGTCAGAGAATGTATGGAAATGCCTGGATGTCCAGGCAGAAGTATGCTGCAGGGTGGGGCCCTCATGGAGAACCTCTTCTAGGGCAGTGAGGAAGGGAAATGTGGGATTGGTGCCCCTACACAGAGCCATTACTGAGGCACCACCCCTTGGAGCTGTGAAAAGAGGGCCATCTTCCCCAGACCCTAGAATGATAGATGCACTGACAGCTTGCCCTGTGCACCTGGAAAAGCCACAGACACTCAACACCACCCCATGAAAGCATCCAGAATGAAGGGTGTACCCTGCAAAGCCACAGGGTCGGAGCTGCCCACGGCCATGGGAGCACACCTCTTGCACTAGTGTGACCTAGATGTGAGACATGGAGTCAAAGGAGATCATTTTGGAGCTTTAAGATTTGACTACCGCATTGGATTGCAGACTGGCATGGGCCCTGTAGCCCCTTTGTTTTGGCCAATTTCTCCCATTTGGAATCGCTGTGTTTACCCAATATCTGTGCTCCCTTTGTATATAGGAAATAACTAACTTGCTTTTGATTTTACAGTCTCATAGGTGGAAGGGATATGCCTTGTCTCAGATGAGACTTGGGACTGCAAACTTTTGAGTTAAGGCTGAAATGAGTTTAGACGTTGGGGGACTGTTTGGAAGGCATGATTGGTTTTGAAATGTGAGGACATGAAATTTGGTTGGGGCCAGGGGCGGAATGATATGAGTTGGCTGTGTCCCCACCCAAATCTCATCCTCAATTCCCAGGTGTTGTGAGAGGGACCTGGTGGGATATAACTGAATCATGGGTGCAGATTTTTCCTGTGCTGTTCTCATGATAGTGAATAAGTCCTATGAGATCTGGTGGTTTTAAAAGTGATGTTTCCCTGCACAAGCTCTCTTCTCTTGTCTGCCACCACGTAAGGTGTGCCTTTCACCTTCCGCCATGATTGTAAGCCCTCCCCAGCCATGTGGAACTGTAAGTCCAATAAACCTCTTACTTTTGTAAATTGCCCAGTCTAGGATATGTCTTCATCAGCAGCCTGAAAATGGACTAATACATAGATACTACTTTATTTTATCATTTACTACCATAAAATTTACACAACTCTATTATAAACCATTAAAATTTATGAAAACTTATGCAGGACCAGAGAAGTAAAGTGACTTAATCAAAATCATATAGCTGATTAAAAATTGCAGATCTAGTATTGTAACTCAGGTTTCCTGAATTTCAGTCCAGTTCTTCTTCCATTGAAACAGGAGAGTTCCCTGACTACCCCCTTGCAGGATACGTGACAGGGGTGTGACTTGTCTCTGTCTGTTGTGCACAATGAAACCCCTTATAGAACATTGCCCCACAGCAGCATCCAGAGGTGGGAAACTTCACCTCCCAAAGTCTAATTGGGTGTGTGTTACAGTGTGCTCGTTTAGCCTTGCCATTCATGGACAGCTTAAGTGCTTACCAGCTCAATGCCCTCTTGGTACCTAGGTTCTTGTCTGGCATCCAGGAAGAATCAAGTCGTTCGTGGACTTGAAGGAGGAATGTGGGGGTTTTGCTGAGTGGTGGAAGGGGCTCTCAGTGATATAGATGGGGAACTGGAAGGGGGATGGAGTGGGAAGATGATCTTCCCCTGGAGTTTGACTGCTCAGTGGCCGATCTCCTCTTTGACTGTCCCTATGTAAACTCCTCTCAGTGTTCAGATGCTCCTTCTCTCCTCTCTGCCATGCGGTTCTGCCATTCTTCTACTCTTCTGTTCATCTTCTTATTTCTTCTTGGAGTCATGGGTTTGGGGTTTTTACAGATACATGATGGGGGACATGGAGAGCAAAAAGGCAACTTTGGGACACAAAAACGGGAATGCCTATTCACATTTAAGGCCATGGGTTTCCAGGCTTGAGAGTGGGGCCTTTGCTGGGGAACTGCCCTCTTCTACCCAGTATTTCCCTGTCTCCTGTCTGTATCACCATTATATTGTGTCACATTCTCTCCCGCCAACTTCCTGAAGTAATTCCAACTCTTACTTCTCCCTACATTCCTCCTGCAGCCAAATTTCACCAGTTTTCTCCATTTTCTAATCACCCACTCACTGCTTGGTGAGGTCTGAAGAATGCTGCCATTTTTTGTTCTGCATATGATGAACTTGATCCCTCAAAATATAAAGGTGCAATGTTAAATCCTAACTGTGAGGGAATTGGAGCAAGATGGCAGAATAGAAGACTCCACTGATTGTGTCTCCCCAACCTGGCAAAGACACCAATTTAATAATCATCTACAGAAGAAGAGCAGCTTCATAAGAACCAAAAATCAGGTGAGCCCTCACAGTACCTGATTTTGGCTTCGTATTGCTGAAAGAAGCACTGAAAAGGTAGAAGAGTCTTGAATTGCCAACACTACCAATCCCCACCCTTGGTAGTGGAAGTGTGCTGTAGAGAGCATTTCTATGTACTGGGGGAGGGAGAGCACAGCAATTGAGAGGCATTGAATTCAGTGCTGTACTCTAAGAGCAGAAAGGAAAACCAGACCAAATTCAGCTGATGTCTGCCCATACTGGGAGCATTTAAACCAGCCCTAGATGGAGAGGAATCATGGATTTCAGTGGTTCAAACTTCAGTTCCTGCAAACCTTGACAAGAGCACCCTAAAGTGCTCTGGGTCTCTAAACAGATCTTCTAGATAGAAAATTAACAAAGAAACATGGAACTTTATCCATACTATATACCAAGTGGATCTAATAGGTACTTAGAGAACATTTCATCCAACAACTGCACAATACACATTATTTTTATCAGCGCATGGATCATTCTCCACCAAAAAACTGTTAGAACTGATAAATTTAGTAAAGTGGCAGGATACAAAATCAACATACAAAATTAGTAGCATTTCTGTGTGACAACAGTGAATAAACAGTCTGAAAAATAAATTTTAAAAAAGCAATCCAATTTACAGTAGCCACAGATAAAATTAAATACATAGGAATTAACCAAAGAAGTGAAGGATCTCTATAATTTAAAACTATAAAAAAACTCATGAAAGAAATTGAAGAAGATGCCAAGAAAAATTGGAAAGATATTCTATCATCACGGATTGGAAGAATCAATATTGTTAAAATGTTCATACTACCCAAAGCAATCTACAGATTTAATGCAATCCTTATCAAAATAATAATGACATTCTTCACAGAAATACAACAGTCCTAAAATTTATATGGAACCACAAAAGACCCACAATAGCCAAAGCTATACTTAAAAAAAGAACAAAACTAGAGGAATCACATTGCCTGACTTCAGATTATACCACAGAGCTATAGTAACCCAGACAGCATGGCACTGGCATAAAAACAGACACATAGACCAGTGTAACAGAGCAGGAAATGCAGAAACAAATCCACAGACCTACAGTGAACTCATTTTCAACAAAGGTGCCAAGAACACACACTGGGAGAAAAACAGTCTCTTCAATGAATAGAGGTGGGAAAATTGGATATCCATATGCCGAAGAATGAAACCAGACCCCTGTCTCTTGCCATATAGAAAAATCAAATTAAAATAGATCAGAAAATGAAATCTAAGACCTCAAATTATGAAACTACACAAGGAAACATTGAGGAAAATCTCCAGAATGTTTATGTGAACAAAAATTTCTTGAGCAATACCCTGCAAGCACAGGCAACCAAAGCAAAAGTGCACAGATGGGATCACACCAAGTTAAAAAGCTTCTGCACAACAAAGGAATCCATCAGGGAAGTGAGGAGACAACCCACTTAATGGGAAAAAATATCTACAGACTACCCATTTGACAAGGGATTAATAACCAGAATATGTAAGGAGCTGAAATCAATACATAGGAAAAAATCTAATCAACCCCAAAAATGGGCAAAAGATTTGAATAGACATTTCTCAAAAGAAGACTTACGTATAGCAAAAGGCATATGAAAATGTGCTCAACATCGTTGATCATCGGAGACATGTAAATCAAAACTGCAGTGAGACATCATCTCATCCCAGTTAAAATGGCTTCTAGCCAAAGTCATGCAATAATAATGCTGGCGAGGATGTGGAGAAAAGGGAACCCTTGTATACTTGGTGAGAATGTAAATTAGCACAACCACTATGGGGAGCAGTTTGGAGGTTCCTCAAAAAACTAAAAATGGAGCAACCATAGGATCTAGCTCACTGCTGGATATATATTCAAAAGAAGAAATCAGCATATCAAAGAGATGTCTGCACTCCCATATTTGTTGCAGCACTGTTTAGAATTTTCAAGATTTGGAAGCAACCTAAGTGTTCATAAGCAGATGAATGGATAAAGAAAATGTGGTACATAAGCACAATGGCATACTAGCAAAAAGAATGATATCGTCATTTGAAACAACACAGATGGATGGAACTGGAGGAGATCAATATGTTAAGTGAAATAAACTAGACGCAGAAAAACAAACATTGTATGTTCTCACTTAATTTTAAAATCTAAAAATTAGAACAGTTGAACTCATGGATATAGAGGGTAGAAGGATGGTTACTAGAGACTTGGAAGAGTAGTTGGGGTTGGAGAAAGGTGGAGATGGATAATGAATACAAAGAATAGAATGAATAATGATATAGAATAGAATAAATATAGAATGAATATTCGATAGCTCAGTAGGGTGAGTAGAGTTAATAATCATTTAATCGTACATTCAAAAATAAGTAAAAACGTATAATTGGATTATTTGTAACACAAAGGTTAAATGCTGAGGAGATGAATACCCCATTCTCCTTGAAGTGATTATTGTGCATTGCATGCCTGTATCAAAACATCTCATGTACCCCACAAATATATATACCTACTGTGTACCCACAAACATTAAAAATTAAAATAAATTACAGCTGCACAAAATTAACTGTAGTACATACTGTACGACTAATTTGTCATCACCACCTTGTGGTAGGATCAAGTGTTTTGAGTATCTGCTTAAATCGCCATGTCTTGCTAGTGATTTCCTTGTGAAAATTACACCAAAAAGTAATCTCTCCTGGTTCTTGTGTATTTTTCATCATGTTTACTCAGTATTGTAATCCTTCAATAACACCATGGTAAATCCCATACCAAGTTCCACTAGTGTTGCGGGAGGTGCTCCCAAGGAATAGAGAAATGTCATGACATTACCAGCAAAAGTTGAATTGCTTGATATGTACCTTAGATTGAGATCTGCAGTTGTGGTTGTCTTCCATTTCAAGATAAGTGTATCTAGCATACAGACCATTGTAAAATAAGAAAAGGAAATTTTTAGGAAATTTGTGAAGTTGTACACCAGCAGTCATGAAAATGTTATTTCACATTTTTTGCAAAATGTGAAATACATGTTAATTAACTATGTTATTGGTAAGGCTTCCCATCAACAATAAACTGTTAGTAGTTTTGGGGAAGTCAGAGTTATACATGGATTTTCAACTGCCTGAAGGGTTGAAGTCCCTAACCCCTACGTCATTCAAGGATGCACTATAGTTACATGTCCACTTAGCCATCTAATATTGATGCTAGGAAGGAACCTTGGAATGTGGATGTGTAGAAACCTGCCATATATAGGAGCAACTATAGCAAGAAGCCTCTTGTTTAGATTTTACTCCTTTCTGCATAGGATCACCTGTGAATAATGGGATGACTATTCATTTCAATAAACTAGGGATAGTCCTGGTTTATATCTGTTGTTCAGGCTGTTATTACGTTATAGTAATATTGTATACTATTATATAATTTAGTATTAATTGGTGTTTCTTTTTACTTTTAATACTACCCCATTTAGGATGATAAATTATATGGTCACTTTATCTGAAGTTACTACTGAAAGGGGTGGTGAGAATAGAAATGGGAATAGAATAGTGAGACCTATGCAAGGTAGAATCTAAGAGATTAATTTTTGAAGGTTTGCATCAGGGGTCATCAAGATCATCTCAATGATTTACTAGGATGCGCTAGACTCAAGTTGGTATACTCATGTTATGGTTTATTAAAGTGAAAGGATACAGAGTAAAATCAACAAAGGCACGTGGAATGAAGTCTGGAAGACTCCAATTGCAAGCTGTCAGGTCTCCCTTTCTATTGAGGTTACACAGGACATGCTTAATTTCCCCCAAAATATGTGATAACGTGTACAGAGTATTCCCAATCAGGGAAGTTTACCCTGGGGGATCAGTCACATATGTATGTCATGCTTGCATGACTGACCTTGGCTACTTAAGCTTCAGAGCCTCAGAGAAAAAGCAGGTGTTCACTATAAATCACATTATTAACATAAAGTACCTGCTCAAACTGGTACAGCATGGCCCAAGACCTCCAGCATAGAAAAACACTGTAATCAGACAATTTTCCAAAAGGTTGGAGCTTAGTTCTCAGGAGGTGGCCATGGGATAGTCCTGAAAACAGTTCATTTATGGGAATGTATAGAGTTTGAACAACCCAAGCCTGCTGAGGTGACTGTTTTCCACACACGATCATACAAGTTATTCAATTTAGAGTTTGAATCCATGTAAGTCTGATTCTAAGGTCTGTGCTTTTTCCACAAGTAATTTTTAGCAGTTCTTTATGCTGATTTGATAATTAAAAATTACTGGCTACATTAGGTATAGTAGGGACTTGGACTGTGCCACACCTTTCTTGATAGATACTTCCTAATGAGCTTTTTCCCTCCTCACTTCAAAATAAGGAAGCTTAGTTGAGTATTTTTAAGTGCTTTTGTAAGCACTTAATGGTGCTAAGACTCTCTAGTTTTAGTCATTTTCAAAAAAAGTTTATTTTGTTTCCCATACTTACATATTGAAAAGTAGTTTATCTGTAGTTCAACTTGGTAGTTTTAGGACTCTATTTTTTTTACTGTTTTTTTTTTTTTTTGTATTTAATACAATTTTTAGTTTGAAAAAGATAAATGTATAATACCAAATTTTAGTTCACAGTAGAATTGCCTTTCTTACAGATAATATGTTTGAATAAATTTAAACGGTTCTCAAAACCTTTTTTCTTTTTCCATAGGTATTTGTGGAAACATTAGACAAATGTTTTGAAAATGTCTGTGAACTGGATTTGATTTTCCATGTAGACAAGGTACTATTTCTATTGTCACATCTTCTAAGCTTTTTAAGAAAAACATTAACTTATAATCGTCGTAGCAAAAATGGTTTTAATGAATAATTCTATTTTTATTCTTTTACTTATTATTCAATCATAAATTATTTTTACTGTGAGCCAGGCTTTGAACTTGGTGGAAAAAATTCAGATCCTGCCTTAGAGGAGTTCATGTCTAAGGGTGGAAACAATGGCATTAACAAATAATAATAGTATGTACAGCATGTTAATGGGGACATAACTGAACCACTTGCCTCTGCCTAGGACACTGTGAAGGAAATTACATTTAAACTAGATTTTAAGGGATTAGTAGATGTTTCACACATAGAAAAGAAGAGGATGGCCCTACTGGCAGACATATAAAATATAGGCCTTTTTATATCAGGAGGGGCAGGTATTGATCAACAGGCCTAATTTAAAAGAACCATTAATGCCATGACTTTGAACTTTATTGTGAGACAATTTAATGTTTTTAAACAAGTTTTTACTGACATCATTGTTGCTTTATTTATTTATTTTTTTTCATATTTTTTTGGCAGGATGATTTGTGTTTGTGTGTGTGTTATGGAGATTGGATTGGTAGGCTGGGAAAATAAACACAGGAAAATCAATTAAGAATTTATTGCAGTAGTCCCAAAAGAAATGATTAAGACACTAGGATAAGATGATGTTTGGAAGAAGGTAGAACAGACAGGACTTGATGGCTTGTTGAAAGCTGAAGGTGAGAGAAAGGAAGAATAACAGATTTCTGCCAGTATTAGTAGATTATTTGTGATATGAAACTTAGGAGGAAGAGATTCCACTTTCACTATGTGCAGATTTTTTTCTGTATTAAGTTTGTATAATCTAAGAGATTGTTTATGAGTGCTTTAACCACTGAAGATAGTCTGAAAATTTTAGCAAAAAAAATCCATTGTGATTTTTAACAATTGGTTTTATTGAGGCATAATTTACAGCCATTAAAAATCAACAGTTTTAAGCTTACAAAACTAAGTTTTGACAAGTGTGTATAGTACATGTCACCAGCATCACAGTCAAAATACAAGGAATACATTTCATTATTTGTGAATTTCAAAAAAAAAAAATACTTTCCTCATTAGTCAGTATTCTAGATCATATGTCTCATTTACTAAGTGATTTGATTTTATAAATTCACTTTGGACAGAGTACTTAAACATGATATTTTTAGGAGTCTGTTTTTAGTGTTCTGTTGTTTTTCTCTAATAACTATGTCTACTGCCTTTTCATACTTTCAGACTCTTGTTCTTTTTAGTCATTAGGGTTCACAGTATTCAAAATTATGTTTTGAAGACCAGGTGCAGGTGCTCATGTCTGTAGTGCCAGCACCTTGGGAGGCTGCGGTCAGAGGATTGCTTGAGCCCAGGAGTTTGAGGCCATCATGGGAAACGTGGTGTCTACAAAAAATACAAAAATTAGCCAGGTGTGGTGGTATGCATCTGTACTCCTAGCTGCTTGGGAGGCTGAGGTGCGAGGATCAACTGAGCCTGTATGATCCCATCTTTAGTGTTTTAAAGATGTATTTGTTTCTGTACATAGTTGTACCAAAAAATCAAGAACTATACATATTCTAAAATGTTAACACTAGGCAATCTCTGGAATAGGGATGATTTTCACATATTTTTCTCATCTGTATTTTCTGATTTTTCTAAAATGAATGCATACTAATGTGAAATAGAAGTTTTAAAAATATTTTTTGTCATGTATGGAATTTATAGATGAGTAGAACTTAATTTCCTTAAAAACTTTTACTCTCTTTCTCTAGTAAAAAAAAAAAAAAAAATATATATATATATATATATATATATGTATATGAACATGTATTTTGTGTAGCCTGTTTATTTTGCACAACACCATATTACTATTTTAGAAGCTGCCAAAATTGCTGTCTCTCTTTACTCTGGTCTAAGATCTTGTTTTAGTTTTTCAAGACAATGAGACAAAAGTTTTAGGATACAAAGAATCAGAGATCAAATAGGTATTTCCTTTCTATTATCCAAAATGCTAACTTTGGTTTCAGCCCTTTGATGAGTGTAGGATTATTTTCAACTTTAAAAAATATACATATTTTTTTAAATTTCAACTTTTAAACAGCTCTGGACCTTCCAGCAGTAGGGATCTTCTGACTAGCTCAGCTCATATTTTCTTAAAGGCAAACACAGAGAGGTTTGCACACAACCCTCAGACTCCTTCTGGGCCACAACCGAGTAGATGAATAAAAAGTTGTAGAGAATACCCCTTTTGTTACCAGTCAGGATGTAATGTATGTAAAGCTGGTTTATGCTGCAGTAGCGAACATGAAAACATTAGCCTCCTAAAACAAAAAAGGGTTATTTCCCATTCACGCAGTGTGTTTATCATATTCCACATGCTGTCATTTTGGGATCCGTGGTGACAAAGCTGCCACCATCCAGAACATTGTTAGTTTCTATGTCAGAGAGAGAAAAAAAAAGGTTTTATTGGGTAAATTTATCTGCTCATCAAAGTATCACAGATGATAGTTTTACCAAATATTTTGCCACTACAAACATGGATCACTAACTTTCTATCCAATGTAACAGTTTCCATGTGGCCAACTGCCCAACCTGTAAACCACTGTCAAACATTATTGTGGTTGTTACCAGTTTCTTTTTATAAATCTTTATGTGCTAATAGCTGTATCAATCACATAGGCTAGTGTAGTCACCTTGAAATAGTGGGACAGACCCTCCCCTACTCACAGTTGGTTTGGATGCAGAGAATAACAGTGCCACAGGTGCCCCAAGAAGATAGGAAAAGATTTATTACTCATATAATGAGGTTTTCTGGAGAAAGCAGAAAACAGCACCTGGCTTGTGTTTTATGGTAGTTGGGTGGTGGGGATAGGGTGAGGATTTCTGCATGTGGGCCAGGTCGTACATTATCTAAACTTTCCACTATTGTAAAGGAAGAAGCACCCAGACTTTCTTTACAGCTTGCCCAGATGTGGGGCAGTAGAGGAAGGGGGACTAGCAGGACTTGAAGGCTGTGGGCAAACATTAAAAATGGAGTCAGACCCTTTATCGCATACAGCTGTTATTCTGTAGTTATTACCCCTAAAATCCTAAAATATGAATAATTCAGTTCATTTCTTACTTAACTACATGTTTATTGTGGGTTTGTTGGGAGGAGCTGCTGAGTTATCTGCCCATTTCCTGTATAGTGTGGCTCTGATTGTGCGGCCCCATGTTGTTGCCCCTATTGGAAAAAAGCATCAAAATCCAGGGCAAAATGAGAAAGCTAAAGATTCTGTGCTGGCTTAGTTTGGAGGATGTATGACTTTGATCATTACAGCTATTAATATACTCTGTTCTTCTCTCTGCATCCCACCACTTGCCTCCACAAGTGATTAGGATAGAGATCTGATTGGAGGTCCAAGTGCCTTTCCTACCCCTGAGGCTGGGAGAATGAAGACTTTAAGAGCAGAGTGGTTTCCTCCAACCTGGTCCCTCTTGTGGATATTGACAGCCTGGTCTTAAACTACAGGCACAGAATGAGACTCCTTTTACTTTAACCAAATGAAAGAATCTAGCCATTAATAACATCTTGAAACCCAGACCTGAGCACAGTAAGCCAGTAGAAAAAAAGCACTGCCATCTGAACAAGAGAGATGAGGAGCAGATTGAACAATCAGAATATATGTTCCGTGAAAAAGAACTATTGTAGAAGATAAACACTTAAAATTTTATATTTTTAAAATTTAGGAAATTTTATATTTTTAAATTTATTTATTTATTTGGTATGGGTGGGGTCTTGCTTTGTTGCCCAGGCTGGTCTTGAACTTCTGGCCTCAAGTGATCCTCCTGCCTTGGCCTTCCAAAGCATTGGGATTATAGGTATGAGCCACCACCTGACATCATTTGAAATTTTAAAATGATTTTTAAAATACTTAATATTTGGAAAAGTCTTCTTGGGCTTGAAAAGTGTTTGTCAGACTGAAAAGTTTTATAAAGAAGGTGATCGTAACTGAGGCTTGAATTAAAGGTAGAAGATCAAATGCAGGAAATAATCTCAAAGCATAAGAATGAAAGGTAGAAAACATGAAGAAGAAAAGAGACTTTGAAGGATACATTTAACATGTATTATGCAAGTATTTGGAGGGTCTTATCTAATTGGGAGAAAAAAAGAATGAGGAATAATTAAAGCATTTTAGTAGGAAAACAAGGTCTCTCAGTAGTCTAGAAAGGCTTCATATTTGTTTTATAAATAATAATAAAGTCATTTAAGAGGGAGAGATATTAATGGGAAGTAAAAGCACAGTAGAGTTTCATATTTAAAAGGAGAATAGTATAATAAAATTAGATCAAACTAACAAATATTGGGAGAAAAGAGAAAGTATAATTAAAAGTAGAAATAATATTCAGTATATTAAAAGTAAATTGAATTAAATAATTCATTGAAGATAGAGATGGGTTTAAATAAAAGGCACAGTTTATATAGGAATGGCCGAATAAATTCTAGAGTAATTTTCTTTATATTTACCAATTTTTATAACTGGTTGCTTTTCTAATATCCACCAAAAAAAGATCATTTAAGTTTTTTAGTATCCTATGACATAAAAATTTTAGTATATTTGATTTGTCTTAATTGCAGGTATTATTTTCTTTTCTGTTCAAGTTTTCTATCTTTGGCCAGCAGGAACCGCTTCAGATTGTCTTTTCTAAGTTCATTTGACCTGACCTACCCCTGTCATAGACTTTGGTAGCTGTCTTGTGTCGTGGTCAAGCTAGATGTTCCAAACTCATTTTATTCATTTCCTGTTACAAACATGTTGGCAGCCATTCTTTTCTAGGAGTCCAGATTCCTTTTTGTTGGAGATAGTATATAGTAACCACAGTCTAGAGGTACTCATAATTATGAAGCTGCTCATTGTTTCTTGGCCTTCAGTGAAGAGGATTATATATATTTTCTGCACCAGCCTTCAAGCCAGCCATTTCTCTGAGGAACCCTGGCTTCTTTTAGTGGTGAATGATGTTTAGAATTTAGAAATGATGATTTGGGCACTGTGTTTGCTCATTGTTACTGGGGTGACATGGCTCCTGGTTCTTAGTGAACTGAGCTGGGAAATAGATGTATATATACACAGCTGTTTCTAGATTTTGATATGTATATTAAAAATCGTTGACCACTTCTTAATACCTCATAGTCTAATACAATACTACAGAATTTATTCTGGCTTTCTTGTTTTTCATATTTGCAACTTCCTTTTCTGACAGAGCTCAGTGAGAGGTCCCATTATAAAAATATGTGTCTAATAATTAATGTCGATTCACCGTTTTAAATTTTTATAATTTTGTTTGTTTGCTCTTACCAACACAGTTTCATTTATCATTGTCATATGTATATTAGGCACCAGTGTCTTTTGTGATTTTCCTAACTTAATTTGTCATTCTTTCCTGCCTCTAATTTTTTATTTTCTTGCAGAACTGTGAAAATTAATTTATGTAGTAAGTTCTCATTTGTGTAAATTAGATACGCATATACACACATATAACAAGTGTGTACACATCAAGTATTCTAGGATACCTAAGACACAGCTAACTGATTAGCTTTGGATAAAGGGACCTAATAACAGATGCAGAGTGTGGTAGAGACTATTACTCATATATAAGTTTCTGTATGAGCTTTTAGTGATTTGCCTATATTGTGTTTTTTTTAATATATGAATTTTTCTTCAAAATTTGTGCATGAGGTGTCCATGTTTCCAAAATGAAAAATAGTAAATAATGATTTTTTTTTTTTTTTGAGGCAGGATCTCACTGTATTTATCTAGACTGGAGTGCAGTGGTATGATTTTGGCTCACTGCAACCTCCACTTCGTGGGCTCAGGCAGTCCTCCTGCATCAGCATCCCAAGTAGCTGGAAGTACAGGCATGAGGCACTATGCCTGGCTAATTTTCTGCATTTTTTTAGAGACAAGGTTTTGCAATATTGCCCAGCCTGGTCTTGAACTCCTAAGCTCAAAGTGATCTGTCCACCTCAGCCCCCCAGTGTGTTGGGCTTACAGGTGTGAGCCACCATACCCGGCCTCCAAGGATATTTTTAAAATTATGAATAAATTTGCGTGAAATCTTACAAAGAAATTTAAGTTGAATAATATATATTTAACTTCTAAAAAGAGTTTGTTGAAAAAAATTAATTACCTTATAATACTCAGTGGTTCTAAGGTAAGCACTTACAGGAATTATTTGTTTAATTCTTGTGGTAATCCTGTGAGGTACCTATATTGTTTCTATCTCTATTTCATAAATAAGATAACAGATTCAAAGAGCTTGACGTAACTGAAGGGCTGCAACTAATAAATGATAGAGTCAGTATTCATACTTATCTAATTTTAGAGTCTCCATTTCTAACCTTACCACATTATTTTTAAAAAATTATAGCAAAGTAGATTCTTCTGTGAAATGTAATTCAGCTCTGAATTGATTTTTTGATCCAACAATACCTTATGAAAAGACATAAGGTTATATTTTTATTCCCCAACAGAAGATACCATTTTTAGTCATTATAAAATGTATTTATGAGAAAAAATCTGAGTATTACATGTGTAGAGGATTGGGGGATAAAAGCACTATTAAAGTACCCACAATTTTTAAAAATTTTACTTTTTTTCCAATCTAGAGCCTGTTAGAAGTACCATACTACATTGCTTCATTAAGTACCATGAGTATAAAATAACAACCTAATAATTGTTGGCCAAGAATCTGACATAAAAGGCCCTTGTAGATTATATCTTAGTATTAACTTGACATAATAATAATAATGGTAGTTAATATTTACTAGTTAATTATTTTGTTTTGAATACTGCATTGGATTACCTTGTTTATTCCTTTCAACAGTTCTATGAAGGTGGTATTATTATTTTTGTTTTATAGCTCATTAAGCTCAAGTTAAGGAGGTTATATAACTGCCTACAGCTTCACAGTAGTGATGAAAGTGGATTATGAGCCCATACTCCAAGTTGTTTTTACCGCTCATACTTTTAAAATAGACAAAGTGGTATTTGAAACAAAAAGTGAAATCATAAAACTTTTTTTAGTGAATTTTCTTTGAGTATATATTCTTTTTTCCCTTTAGGTTCACAATATTCTTGCAGAAATGGTGATGGGGGGAATGGTATTGGAGACAAACATGAATGAGATTGTTACACAAATTGATGCACAAAATAAGCTGGAAAAATCTGAGGTAAGAATGGAAAATGCTATAATTAAGGAAGGTTCTCAGCATGATGACAACTTATGCATGATTTGTAGCTTTCACTGTTCGTCCTTCAGTATCACCCTTTAGGTTCAGCCGTTACACTTATTCAGTTTAAAAAAAATGGAATATGCACACATTAGTATGCTAAATATTCTGTGACTATTATCTACCAAACAGCTTTCTGTATTCTTTCTTTTTAGCCACAGTCATATAGCTGCCTTGAGTAATAAGCACAATTCCAAATCTTACTGCTTAAAAGAATTATCTGAATAATGGAATCTAATATTTGCTTTGTAAAACTTCAGTCAGTAATTATCAAGGAAATCTTAGAGCTGATATTTTAAAGATATATAAATTTTGTGTTACAAAACTACTTCTGGAAAGAGAAAGGATGGGAAATGGGATTCTTATAAGGAAGTAATGTTTCAAGTTATAAATAAATGCCTAGCATGTCTGAGTTCACATTCAAAAAAGAAATTCAGTACCTTAATATTTTAATTCTAGATCTGTCCCTAAGATCACTGACAAGTTAGTTAAGTCACATATTTTAGACATTGATACATATATATTCATAATTTTTATTGTATTCTGTAAGATCAGTTTGTTATACTTGGCTTTTTGCTGTTAGATTCAACCTTAGATTGGATAAATAAGGAACAACCAGCACTTTAGCATTGTATAAAGCCCTACTTCAGAATTTTAGTGACTCTTTCCTTAAGCACTAGGCTGAATATCAGTAGCAGGTGCTGTAGCTGAGCCACCCAGGTTCATATTATTTTGGTTGTTTATTACCCTAACAGAGGTTTAGAAAGATCAGTAGTTTTGTCACTTAAGATCAGGAGTTCAAGACTAGCCTGGCCAACATGGTGAAACCCTGTCTTTAAAAAAAAAAAGAAGAAGAAAAAAATTATCCAGGCCTATGGGACGTGCCTGTAATCCCAGCTACTCAGGAGGCTGAGTTTAGAGAATTGCTTGAACCCTGGAGGCAGAGGTTGCAGTGAGCCAAGATCATGCACTCCAGCCTGGGCAACTAAAACTTCATCTCAAAAAAAAAAAGAAAGATCAATAGTTTTGATATCTCATTCACCACTCAGCTTGTTTGAGGATACTCTTACATTTGGTATTTACAGCCATAACTCAGATTAGAAAAAAACACATTTTATTTATAATTATTAGTGTTAAGCTCAGATGTTTAGTTGATTTAAAGTAAATATTACTATGAAAGCATCAAGGTATTAAAAATACACTGGCATTAATATACAACAGGTGAGTTCTGAAAAATTTATCTTGTTGGCATTTTAAAGGATCAGTTTGACTCAGTTCTGTGCCCATTTGAATTGAAGGAAATGCAGGATGAAGAATAAATCTGAAATCTAGAAACAGTTGAAGCTTTCTTATAAAAACATTTGCCGGTGTTCTCTTTTAAATTTAAAATAGTCTTGCATTTTTCATCTCAATTTGTCATTCCTGTTGGTTTCCCAAAGGAGAAGTTTATAATGGTAATGTAAGCTAAGACTCTCTTAAGTAACTGTATATATTTTGTTTGTCCTATAGCCAATATTTTAAATACTGGCTTTTGAAAGTAGAAAATATAAATTAGAGAAAATTTTGTTTTAGGACAAGGAAAAAGACATAATTTTATTTAGTATAACTGACTTGCAATGTATTATTTAGTATAGAAAAGATTACTATAAACCCTGAGCTATTGCTTTCAAAGTTTTAAAATAAAATGTATGTCATTTGTTAAACATTACTTTGCAAAACTGTATGGTTATAGATTTTAAATGCCAAGGGACAAACAGTGATGCAATCCTTTAATAACTGGTATCATGAATAGAGTAGTAATTTGTGAACTCTGTGTAATCATCTATGAAAAATATTGACCACTTGTCTGGAATTTCACCTTTCCAGATACTTAACTCCTTTTCATTGCTGGTGGTCCTTCTTTTTATTTTGCTACTTAACACATTTATGCCTAGTGTTCCATTATTGGAACACCAAGCTTGTAGCAGTTATTTATATCCTGCCGCTCAAGGTCATCGTCAAAGTCTGATTTTTCACCAAAAATTTGCAACCTCTGGCATAAATTAATGTGCTATATTGACAGAAAGGATTGCATAATAGGTATTTGCTTTCTGATTGTCAAATAAAACTTCGTTAATGAGACAATTTTTCTTCTCTATAAAGAGCAGTAAAATGTGGAATTTACATTTCAATGGAAATAGTTATAAGAATACTATGACTTAAAATCCATTCACAGAAATAATGCTATTTAAAATACTCTAGAATACTGGTGATTACTTTCTATTATTCATTCCCTGATCATCTTGCATCTTACATAATTAGCTGTTATCTGGTACCAAATCAGTTTTTCTTTTTTTGTCTTTTACAAGAAAGTATGTTTTAAATCTGATTGGGGATAAACCACAAAATTACACATTTTTGCTACGTGTAACATCTGCTAATATTTTAGTTATGAAATCAGATTTCAAGTCAAAGTGAGGCCATTTAATGCTGATCATCTTTTTAAAACAGTACTGAAAATTATGTTGACTAATTTTTCAGTAACTTTCGTATATTTTAAGCATGTTTGAAAGGCTTCTAGTTTTATTCTAGACACATTGAAATGTCAACAGCTTTCATATGTTTCCTGTCCATGTTACTTTAATTGGTTAAATTTACCAGAGAGACTACTCTGCAGAATAATCCAAAATTACTTGAAAGCAAAGTATAAACTTTTACTCATCTTCTTACTAAATTTCAGTTAAAATGTACTATATTAGCACAAACTTAAAGAAAAACTTGTTCAACTGGGCGCAGTGGTTCATGCCTGTAATCCCAGCACTTTGGGAGGCCGAAGCAGGCAGATCACCCAAGGTCAGAATTCAAGACCAGCCTGGCAAACATGGTGAAACCCTGTCTCTACTAAAAATACAAAAAAATTAGCCAGGCATGGTGGCACTTGCCTGTAATCTTAGTTACTCTGGAGGCTGAGGCAGGAGAATTGCCTGAATCCAAGAGGTGGAGGTTACGGTGATCCAAGATTGTGCCACTGGACTCTAGCCTGGGTGACAGAGTGAGACTCTGTCTCAAAAACACACAAAAAAGACTTGTTTAAAATCAAGAATGTCATGATTGATGAAAAAACTGGTTATCAATATTTTTAAAAATCATTTAAGAAATATTTTAGGAACATCGTTTATCTTTGAAATCAGTCTGGGTATAGTTAAGACACAGCTTTTTAAATATAACATGCATTTGTCTAGGAGCCTTTGTCAGAAATCAAAGCTTTTATTATATTGATCTAAAGTTAGTACATTTCTGGTAATGGAAAAAAGTGAACTAGTTTAATTCCCAATAACTAGACAGGTAGAAGCAAAGCTCTCCCAGATCCTTAAAGAGAGAAGCAAAGATATACTCTGAATGTATTTTCGTCTATTCTGTTTTGATAGAAAAATGGTTTACTATAACATTGGAATATTGGGAGAGGAGGGTTTAAGCTGGGAGGTTGATGGGATTGGGGGAAAGTTTAAGAGGTACTCTGGAACCTGCCTAAGAATAAAAGGACTCCCTGGGGGTGGAGGTAGAGGGGTGGGGTTGGGGAGATTTGTTAGCTGTTATGTATTTCATGTTATTCTTAAGATGGATAAATGGGTCTGAATTTAGTCACTACTTTTTGAAAGTCAGTCCTCTTTTTTTTTCCCGAACATCCTGATCTTTCTAGCTCTTTCCATTCTTCTCTCTTACAGACCTTTATCTTTCAGTCTCCCAGACAGGACAGGTAGACAAGGTATTGCTGACTTTGAGAAAAATGTACTATAACAAAGGGAAAGCAAAATGATGTCAAAGGCAATTAATTATTTAGGCCAGACTCAAAAATTCTTTGTGTTAATAAACTCATATAGTCCCTGTAGCCTATTTTCCATTCTAGTTTCTCCTTGTAGTTTCTTCATCTTTTATTGGAATTAGTGTATTTTACTAGTATATCATTGATGTCATGTTTGTTCTGTTTTGTCTGCCTACATTGTAAAAGGAAAGTTTAAATTTATTTTAAACATTGTCATCTAACTGACAAACTGCATTTATAGAAATGACAATTTACTTTGTATATAAAAACGTAAAATTTATTTTGAGCATCATATGGCAGAACCAATCTTAATTTAACTCTCGCAGATTTGTTTTTTTCCATCTCTAAATTAGGATTCTAACATAAAATTGCCTGCTGGGTTTTGGAAGCTGTGAATTTAAAAACCAAAAGCTGAACCTTTAGAGTTTTGCATACAAAATGGGAAGCAGCAAAGGCTTAGAATAGTGACTATTAAATAGTACTTTTTTCCCTCAAATGGTTTTCAGTTCCAAAGTCTTAACAATTACTTTTACAGTTTTGACCTGTAGGTGCATATTAACAGTGGCCAACAGAAAATAAGAGAACTCTTGTAAAACTTGACTTAAATGCTTGAAAAAATTGAATTAAATGTATTGACCAAAATACAATGGTTTTTCATTGTAGTAAACCTTCTGACGTCCAAACATGTTATAATCAAAATCAATAAAAATATGTTAATGTTTTAGTTAGTATTGAACAAAAACTCTGAATATTTTTGCAAAGTGTATTGGCAAATATTGGAGATGTTTTTAATAGACCTCTAGTTTTACAAAACTAATTTTTCTTCTGATATTTGCTGTACATTTTTTCACACCATAAATTAACTGTGTGAATTACTTTTCTAAAAGTTCCATGTATGTGGTGATAAGCAACTCTTTTGTATAAAACCATGTCAGGAAAAGAAATGTTTGTATCTCTGATTGAAAATTTCAAAATAAAAGTAATTTATTGAGAGACAAAAATGTATAAACTTACTAATTAGAAAAACATCACTAAGAATTGATTATTTTGATAATATCACAAAGCATTGCCTTTTAGCCACTAAATTTTAACTATATTCTCTGGATGTATTTGAGAAGTAGCAACATACAGATGGCTTTATAGTATCTTATTTTGAGATTGTGGGCTATATCACAAAACTGGAGTACCATTTTTGGTCCCTCTACCCATGTTATTTTGTTCCTCATATGGAGAATACATAGTAGTCTCATTCTCAGCGTTGGTCAAAATTATTGCCAGTTTCTATGTTACAGTATATAATTTATGTTAAACTGCTATTTTCCAGCAAAGAACCACTAATCACTTAGGTCTGTTAACTTTCATTACTAGAACTGGTAATTGGCCTTAAAAAAAAAATCAGGTTTCTGTTTTCAAAGGGTAGAGAATAAGAAAAGTGGCTCCAAGATACAGATGTTGGAGGGTCAGCTCATGAGTTGGTTCTGCCTCTCTACATTAATATACACATTTGTTTTGTACTTCTACAAAATTATGGTGAGAATCCTTGAGGTCACTTGTAATGGTCAAAACTAGTAATAATAAATCCATGAAAGTCATTGGTCTGCTCTCTTTTTTTTCATGCAGGCAAATCCTGTGTTTGAAATTAAAGCTATAATTGAAGATAATCTGTATAAAATGACTACTAATTTGGAAGGTTTTTGAATGTTTGAACATTCTAATTTTGTTAAAACTGTAAAATGCCATAGTTCTTCCTCATCAGAGAATTGTCATGAACATATCTAAATCTGTTTATAACTGCAGTATTAAAGCACTGCCATTAAAGCAAAGAACAAGCCTATTATATAGCCCCAGATTAAAAGTTATTCTACCTCATATTGAGAAATTTTTAAAACTGTTGACATTTTCTTTTTTGCTCAAAAACATGCTTTCAAAATCTGCCATTATTTTGTTAATGATTTTGAGTCTGAAACCATTTAATATTGTGTTTATTAATGTTGGTGTTCTTTCACTTTGCTGTTAGGTCAAAATTATGAATGTGCATATAGCAACTTCCAGCAGGAAGGGTGGGTAAAGGTTTTAATATGTGCAAATTGTTCCAACTACCATCTTATTATGCTGTATTTCAAACTTGAAAAAAATATATTTTAAGATGGTAAGATGGTATTTTATGTCTTAGATGAAATAAAAAGATTACTACTTTCCTTTTCCCTTCAAGAAAGTTGATCATTTATTGCATGAGGAAAAGGGAGCTATCAGGGTCTTTGAAATATATTTTAGTAATGCTGCTTTTTCAGTTTTGCTTGCACATATTTTGTTTATTTTTGGGTCTGGCAATTTAAAAACAAAATCAAAAACAAATCATATCCATCCATTACTATCTTTGTGATTCTTCAAGTGCTTGAAATTTCCAGGAGTATGTCTGTATAAGTCTTCTATCTGTTTGGCCTCATTTTGGTATACTTGCAGACTTCATTTTGTTTTCTTTCTCTTAATTCTGTTAATTTATTAATCTCATGGGAGAGAAAACATGATCATTCTTTTATATACTGTACTTCATTCTTTCATCCAATTCATACTCTTAACAGCTTTGGATTCATATATTTGTTTTTATTGGTGTAGTCGCTGCAGTTTACCTGCCATGGTGGTGCTCAAGTATAACATAGATGGAAACAAGTTATTTCTCCAGTAGAATTTCATTCTTTTTTATTTCTGCTGTGTGTCAACTATATAATCTTAAATCTTTAAGAACTATGTTGTTCTATCAGAAATATCTTATTTTTACATTTAAAAATGTATTTACACTAATCCCCCTATCTGTAGGGGTTACATTCTGAAACCCCCAGTGGATGCCTGAAACTGTGATACTACTGAACCTTATATATGCTATATTTTTTCCTATACATATATACATACAATAAAATTTAATTTATAAAATAGGTACAGTACGAGTTTAACAACTAATAATAAAAGAGAACAGTTATAACAATATAATGTAATACAAGTTGTGTGAGGCCAGGTATGCTGGCTCACACCTATAATCTCAATACTTTGAGGTGCCAAGGCAGGAGAATCACTTGAGGCCAGGAGTTTGAGCCAGTCTGGGCAACACAGTGAGACCCCATCTCTACAAAAAAATATGAATATTTTTTATATTAGCTGGGCCTAGTGGGACACACTTGTAGTTCTAGCTATTCAGGAGACAGGTGAGATCACCACTTGAGCGCAGGAGTTCAAGTCTGCAGTGAGCCATGGTCACATCACTCACTCCAGCCGCAGGGACAGAGTGAGACCCTGTCTCTTAAAAAAAAAAAAAAAAAAAAAAAAAAAAAGATTATGTGGATGTGGCCTCTCTCTATCACAATACTGTACTGTACCCACCTATTTTCAGACCACATTTCACATTTGACCATAGGTAAATGAAACCATGGAAAGTGAAACTGCAGATAAGGGGGACTACTGTACTGCTAACAAGTCAGGTAGACTTAATTTCTGTAAGTTTTAGCATTGAAAAGTTAAGTGTTAGTAAAAGTTATTTTGTTGTTTTGAGTGTATCTTACTGGAAAAAAGAAATCTTAACCAAGATGAAAATTACTTCATACCTCTGTGTCAGCAAACTAATTTTCTAATGAAAATTTACTTTACATTTTATGTTTTAATAAAAAATGTTTCAGACATTGCTTTCATGAAAGTATGAAAATGAAATTTGTTTTATAGCCATTCAGGTGTTGACTGAGTGACATAAAGTCTTTTTTTAGCCCTAAATTTTTATATATAAACATTGCTAGCTGGTTTAAGCATCTACTTATTGATCAATAGTCCTTATCATATTTTCTTCATATTTTATATTTTGCATAATATAATTTCTTTTTAAAATGTTAGTTTAATTAAAACTTAAAGTACATATTACAATTTTAAATTTTCCTGCCATTTAAATTTATGGCATACTACACAAAAATATTGAACATGCTTGAGAAATAATTTGATTCTCCTAATTCATTTGCGTGTTCTAAATAGTTCCCATCCTTTGCATGTCTATGGCTTGCTGCTTATGTTTAGAAGAATTGTAGTTTGTTGTACTTAGAAACTTCTTTTGATTTTACATACTAAACACAAATATGCTATTTAAATCAACTGCTGTATTGATTTTATGTATTCTCATTAGCAGCCAACAGTCGACACCAAAGCTACAACTCAGTCTAATGAAAGTTAACAGGAAAAGTTTTTTAATTTTCTTTTTTTTTTTTTGCTTTAGTTTAGCTGTTCATGGTACAGGATATTATGGAAAAGAGAACTTTATTAACATTTAATACTAAAAAATTATGTTTACTAAATGTAAGTGTAAACCATAGTGTCCAATAAAATACACAGATAGCACACACACACACACACACACACACACACACACACACATACAGTTTCTCTTACAATAATAAAATCATTTAATAATTCATGCCTTTTAAAATATTTATACTCAAATATTTTGTCAATACTTTAGTCAATTCATCATTTGTCTTTTTTATAGAAATTTTGAAGTAAAGATAGTGGCAAATTGGTCTTTTAACCAGAAAAGTTACAAAATCCTCCTATCTAAAAAATAATACTACCTCCAGAACGTCTGCAATTTGTAAATTTTTCTTCCTTAGCAGATAACATACTTCCAGGTAAAAGAAAGCCAAAAGATGGTAAACCTCTTTGAATTGGATTCTTCTTTGATCTTAACACATCTTAAATTTTGGTAGCTAGACCTTTAACTTGAAATGATCAAATTAAAGACCCTTTTGAATACGATACATGCTACCTTAATTATTATTTAGTTGTATCTCCAACATCTTTTGGCGGAGCAGCAGGGATAGGGGGATAAAAACTTCATTGCTTCAGGTAGGTATAAGTATAGAGGTCAATCACATTTTTAGTTGTACATCAAGAATAACTAACATCCATTAAATTATAAAAATTAAATTCTCCAGCCCTATTTAGTATTAATTGGGTAGGGAGTTATTCATTTGTATCACCCTTATCATTGCCTGTGTAGAATTCACTTACTATTAATACTATTCTACTAATTTTTCTATTATTTCCAATTCTGAATTGATAATCCATGGCTTTTATTTCATTGCTTAACAATGTTTGTATCCTTTATTTAGCAAATAGTTTACACTGGCCTATTTTGTATCAGTCAAGATTTTTCTCAGGTAACAGCTTTATTATTATTTTTATTTTAATTAACAAAGGTAGGATTACATAAGAAAAGAAAACTAAAATTATGAAAAGGGACCTTAAAGCTAGTGTTTCTAATTTTATGGACATTGCCTTATATATAATCTAATCAAAGTGGAAGATTTGTTTTTGTTGCTTGTCTATTTTTATACAAAATGATGCCACTAAACTCAATGTCTTTGTTGGCTTTGTTTTATTATATAGCCTAAATAAAAATTAATGAAATCTAATTGGTATCTAAATTAAACCTTAAATATGAAGGCTGTTAATGTAGGTGAGAAAAATGATATATATGCATTTTTCTTTTATTTTTAAGCATATTTTCTTTTAAAATTATTTTACAAATTATAAATGTTCCTACTAACAGGAAAGCCAAATATTATGTACTAGTGATACTTACTGGAAATTTTGGAATTCATTTATTTATATTTACTACCTCCTGCATTTATGCTCTTCTTTCTCTAAATTTGTGCACTGTAAGCTGAGTATATGTTGCTGAATCTACGCTGTATGACAAAAAATTTTTAATCATTATATTTTTATTAATGCATCAAAGGGTTAGAATGATCCTCTTTGTGTAGTTTCATCTTTAGGCATAACTATCTTTGGATTGAGGCTTTACTTAAAAGCCTATTTTTTGAATGTTCTAGAACTTTCTTAGAAAAGTTTAAAAGAGCCCTCACAATTTTAAAAACCAATTTTATTGTTTTAAATTGTTTTAAGGGTTTATCCCTAAGTAAAGAAATTAAACAAGCATGATCTATTACTTGCAATTTTTATTTCACAGCACATATTGATAATAAATGCCATTTTAAAAGCAAAAGAAAATCTATCATGATTGTTGCAAGAGATCTTTATTAAGGAAACTAATGTAAATCATGCTTCACACTATATATCAGTTAAATCAAGATACAGGTGAAGATTTAGGGTTTATCATGTGCATATTGTGTGATAGTACACATTAATTTGTATTTAAATCTTTACATTGTTACCATTGCATGTGTTCACTGTATTTTCTAATGTGTCACTGTTTTCTCTTTATAAATTAGTATTTCAAAGTAACCATTCCATACCAGTTCAGACTACCATCTGGTCTCTAAGCTTGTTATATGAAAATCTGTTATCATTGTCTTCCATTGTAAGTGTTTTATGATGAGCTACACCTGAGTTGTACATTTTTTTTTCTTTTATTTGCTTCTGTATACAGGCTGGCTTAGCGGGAGCTCCAGCCCGTGCTGTATCAGCTGTAAAGAATATGAATCTTCCTGAGATCCCAAGAAATATTAACATTGGTGACATCAGTATAAAAGTGCCAAACCTGCCCTCTTTTAAATAAAAATTTTTAAAGGCTACTCCCAGGTAAAATCCAGGGGGAAAAGTCATCTAAGTTTACCATGCAGTTGTTTACCAAAAATAGAGGAGGAAAGTCTTAACTTTTGCTCTTGGATTTAAGTCAAGGTACTGTATAGAAGTTGTGTAAAATCAGTATGAAAGTTCAATGTTGCTTTTCTTGCTCAGTGATTTTAAAGAAATTGAGTAGTTCCTATGTGATTTTTTTTTTCTTTTCTAAACTGCATTCCTGTGTCCACCTACAGCATGCCTCTATGTATTGGCTACTACAGTGTTTTAAAAAGTGTTTCAGATATTTCTTTAATTATGTACAACCTAAAATGTTAGTGTTTTGTATGGATCACAAGTGCAGCATTCCTTAATTCCTTCTGCTATTTGTCAC